>CAUYPK010010448.1:0-25651 GCA_963574355.1 Loris lydekkerianus
GCAGCAGATATCTGGCTTGAGTTTTTGTATTCAGTCAGTCAACCTGTGCCTCTTTAGAGGACAATTTAAACCATTCACATTAATTGAGAATATTGATAAGCCTTTTGAGAGTCCAGTGGACATTTTTAATCCTTTTGTGACTGTGGAAGTTGGAATTTGATCAAAAATTTTTTGGGTGAGTTTACTTTTGTGGTGGAGAATTATGCTGATTTTTATGGAGGATAGGCCTAAAAATGTCCTGAAGAGCTGGTTTAGTTGTGGCAAATTACGTCAACATGTGAATGTCGTTGAAGTATATAATTTCTCCATTATAAATGAAGCTCAGTTTAGCTGGGTACAGGATCCTGGGTTGAAAGTTATTTTGTTTTAGGAGGTTAAAAATCGCTGACCATCCTCTTCTAGCTTGAAATGTTTTAGCAGAGAGATCTGCAGTTATTCTAATATTCTTCCCCTTGTAGGTAATGGTTTTCTTTTGTCTGGCAGCTTTCAGAATTTTCTCCTTCATATTAACTTTATTGAAATTGATTATGATGTGTCTGGGGGATGTCTTATTCGGGTTGAGTCGTGCTGGAGTTCTGAAACTGTCTGTTATCTGAATTTCAGAATCTCTTGGCATATCTGGAGAATTCTCCTTCATAATCTCATGGAGTAGAGACTCTGTGCCTTGTGAAGCCACTTCATCATTTTCGGGATCCCTATAAGACGAATATTGGTTTTCTTTGAATTATCCCAGAGCTCTCTGAGAGAGTGGTCTGTTGTTGCTCTCCATTTCTCTTCTTTTTTGAGGGTTTTGGAGCATTCGAAAGCTTTGTCTTTAATGTCAGAAATCCTTTCTTCTGCTTTCTCCATTCTGTTACTCAGGGATTCTACTGTGTTTCTGAGATCTTTGAGGGATGCAACTTCTCATCTCAATGTGTCAAAATCTTTGGTCATTTGCTCTTTGAATCTGTTGAATTCTTGAGATAACTTTTGGAATTCTAGTTTGATCTTATTTGATATCCAGATCCTGAATTCAATTTCTGACATCTCAGCTGTTTGTTTGTGCATGGTGTCTTGTGCTGTTTCTTCCCCATTGATCCTTGGGGGAGTTGATCTACTCTGATTATTCATCTTGCCAGAATTTTTCTGTTGATTTCACCTCATGATTATTTTTCTTTGTTGCCTCTGGCCGTCCTCAGAGTTGGGGAGGTGTCTCTCCAATATTAGACCCCAGCGGGATCACTCTATTTGTTGCTGGATCTTTGTAGGGAGTGACCCTGTGTAGTTCCTCTGGGGCTGCTCTAGCTAGGGAGTTCTGGTTGTGGGAACAGCTCCGGTGTGTGACACGCCCGGATCCAGCAACAGGGCTGTGGGTGGTGCACACGGTTCTGGGAGTGCCTGATGCCCAATGACTTTGGCACAGAGAACCGAAGGCTCCAGCAGTCTCTGGCCTAGAGTATATTTTTAGAGGTAGATTTTCTGGGTTTGAATCTCAGGTTGACTGTTCCCAATTTTAGTCACTTCTTAGGTTAAATCTGAACATAGTAATAATTGTGTCATAAAGTTGTTGTGAATAGAAGACTAAATAAGTTTTTTTTAAAGCATTTTCTACAAGATGTAGAACATTAGGAGGTCCTTTAGTTGTTTGTTGCTTCTCTAAACTTCTTGCCTCTAATGGTGCTGCAGGTTTGGGGCCAGAGAAACTCTGGTCTATGAGACTGTAATTGGGAGAAGGGAGTAAAGTGAGGGTGTGGGGTAAGATACAAACTCCTGAGATTGTTGCCAGGATTGAGCAGGAAAGGGGGGATATAGCCTTGTCAAGAGGATAGGAAGTGAGAATCTTGGGATCCATACAAAGGAGTGGAAGTGTTATTAATGAAATAAAAAGAGATAGGTTGGTTGGCAGCTTTGCTCAAGTTAAGAAAGTCCAGATACACTGGTTGTAACCTGATAACGACAGAGATGCCAGCTTGAGCCTTTTAATACTCAGTAGTTCATAGCAACATTGTCTTAAACAGCTTCAATTACTTGTTTGGATTACTAGCCCTAGGACAGGAGGAAGTCAAGGGATCTCAGGGAGTGAGGGACAATCTCCTTTCTGATTCAGAACCGCCACCACCACAGTCCTCCACTAAGCAGTCATCACATCACACCAATGGCCTAGTTGGAATCCTGATGCCAGCTAATTCTTTTATATTCTTGACATTGCTGGAAAATGTAAACTCTCATGCCTTCCAATTCCAATACCATTTTCTCTGGGCTCCCTAATTCCCATTTCCTCTTTCTTTATAAACCTTCCTTCCAGCTGCCATCCTATTCCATTTTAAAATAAGTCTATATTTTTAATGCTGAAGTTAGGAATCAGTGGAGCTTTAATGTGTATACTTTGCCTGCTGACAGTTTTGGAGAGTTACTTTGATGCTTGTCCAATATTACAGGCATGATTTCATTTTCCCTGATGGTTTTCTTTCCACACACCCTAGAATACTCTTTCTTGATAGAATGTAAACTCCATGAGGGTATGTTTCTTTGTTTTATCCACTAACATAGACCAAATAACAAAGTTATGGTTATATGATAATATAACAATGAACGATTTAAAAATTATTTTCCTCATGGAGTTTATATTCTAATATGTATATGCTAAAAGGTGATGATAAATAGACAATAATCATGTAAACATATACATTTAATAATTCTAGATTGTCATTATTTGATGGAAAAATAAGCTAAGGAAATAGAGAATGGGTGTTAGGAATTATTTTAGTTAAAGTGGTCAATATCATTTTCTTTGGGGAGGCAAATCTGGGCAGAGTATTGATGTAATGTAATGAGAATAGATTTAGCAATAAGAAGGAATAACAGAAAATATAAAGGTCCTGAGATGGTAAGATGTGTTATGCACTTGAGGGAGAGTGATTAAAGATGATGTTAGAGAGATGAGCAAGGCCATGTTGTGGAAGTCTTATAGGTTTAGATTTTGGATAGAAGTTCAGATTTTATCTGAGTGTGATGTTAGATTCTATCATATGCATATACCACAGTTTGTTAATCTATTCACATGGATTCATGGGGCACTTGGGTTGCTTCCATGTCTTGGCAATTGTAAATTTAGCAAAGATTCTGATACAAACATCCTTGTGGTAAAATGGTTTCTGTTCTTCTGTGTGGATATTTACTAATGGAATTGCGGAATCAGCTGGAAGATCAACTTTTAGTTCTTTGAGAAGTCTCCATTTTCCCATAGACGTTGTATTCGTTTTGAGTCTTACCAGCAGTGCAAAAGCTTTCCCTTCTCTCCGCATCCACACCAGCATTGGGAGATTTGGGAAGTTGTGATGTGGGCTAATCTCACTGGAGTTAGATGCTGTCTCAGAGTGGTTTTAATTTGCATTTCTCTGATGATTAGGAATGATAAACATTTTTTTTTATGTGTTTGTTGGCCATTCATCTATTATCTTCAGAGAAGTTTCTATTCAAGTCTCCTGCCCACTTATACATGAGGATGTTTGCTCTTTTCTTGTTGATGAATTTGAGTTCTCTGTAGATTCTAGTTATCAGCCCTTTGTCAGATTCATAGCATGCAAATACCTTTTCCCCTTCCAACAGCTGTCTGTTGCTTTAATTGTGGTGCCCTTAGCTGTGTAGAAGATTTTTAGCTTGATCATATCTCATTTATTTAATTTTGGTATTGCTGCAATTGCCAAGAGGGTCTTCTTTATGAAATTTTTTCTCAGGCCAATTTTGTCAAGGGTTTTCAACACACTCTCTTCTAGAATTTTTATAGTTTCATGTCTTATATTTATATCTTTTTTTCCAGCAAAAGTCAATTTTTATCAATGGTGAAAGATGCGAGTCCAATTTCAGTCTTCTATATGTGGCTAACCAGTTCTCTCAGCCATAAGAACAGATGGAGGATTTATATCTTTTGTGTTTACCTGGATGGAATTGAAATACATTCTTCTCAGTAAAGTATCTCAAGAATGGAAAAAAAAGTATCCAGTGTACTCAACACTAATATGAAATCAATGTATAAACAACTATACTCCCTCACAAAAGAAAAAAACACAAGTATAGTCTAGAAAGGGAGTCAGGCGGGGAGGCATAGGGGAAGCAGAAGAAGGGAGGGTGACTGGTGGGTTCTTACCTAATGTGCACAGTGTGAGGGAGTTCAGCCCCTCCCCCTGAGTGAAGGACTCAACTACAACCTGAACTTCACCTTAGAATTGAAAACAATGTAACTGAAACATTTTTACTCTCATATTAATCTGCATTGCAGAGCCACAGAAAAATTTGGAATAGAAAAGTTACATGATATCATTTACAGGATTATAAAATCATAGATTAAAAGTGAGTTGGTGAAGAGAGAAAGCAGAGAGACTGATGAGGAGGCCATTGTCACGTGAGTGATGACGGTGGATTGAACCAGGGTGGTAGCAGTGGAGTGAACTCAGGTTCTGGATGTATCTGAATTTTATGTGGATTTTAAATGGCAAAATAAGGAGAGGAATTAGGAATGTGCCCTAAGTTTCAAAACTGAATTGGGGAAATCTATTTTACTATTAGTGTTTCTGCAAGGAAGATAATGCACTGATGCATTTGGGAAAATATTATGGTTCTCTGTAAACTCAGAAGAAAATGAACATTTAAAAACTGTTACATCTTTTGTGTGTTTTTTTAGTTTTTTTGATTTCTCAACTTCTTATTTTGAAAAATGTCAACATGAAGAAGTTAAAAACAGTACAACAGACAACTGTATACTCTTCACCTACATTCACTGATTGTTAGCATTCTGCCACATTTGCTCTCTCTTTCTCCATATACACACACAAACACGTTTTTTTTCCCCCTCTGAAACATTTTAAAGTATGTTGCAGATGTCACAAAACTCCACTCCTAATATTTCAACATATATTTACATATATTTTCTGAGAACACAGAAATTCTTTTACACAAGCACAAGACCGGAGAAATTTAAACATTGATGCAATGCTATTGGTATAACATACAACCTGTATTGAAATGTTCTCAGTAGTCCAATTACTGCTTATTTTTCTTTTATTCTGAGTCAACCAAAAGTCAAGTTATGTTTCTTTAGTCTTCTTTAATCTGGGAAGAGATTGGAGAAATTTTTCTGTAAAGGCGTAGATAGTAAATATTCTAAGTTTTGTGGACCAGCATATACAGTTTCTGGTGTGACTACTCAGCCCTGCTATTATAGTGTAAAAGGAGCTGCAGACAATATGAAAATGAATGAGAATGGCTGTGTGCCAACAAAACTATTTACAGGCTCTGAAATTTGAAATTCATATCAAATTCATGATTCATAAAATATTATTCTTCTTTTGATTCCCCCCCCCAACATTGTTAAATATAAAAACTGTTCTTAGTTTGTGGGCAGCACAGAAACGGGCAGCACAGAAACAGTTAGCAGGCTGGATTTATCTTAGGGCCGATAGTTTGCCAACCTCTGTTGTACAGCCATTCTCTTACCATTTTTTTTTCTGTCTTTCATGACATTAACATTTTCAAAAATTCCAGGCTTCTTGTCATGTTAAATGTCAAAATTAGATTAGTCTGATTGATTCTTTGCTATTAAATGTAGGTTAGATTTTTTTTTTTTTTTTTTTTTGGCAAGAACACCAGGTGGGAGGTATTGTATCTTTCTCTTTAAATATAAAGAAGTCTGTATGGTATCAGTTTTGACTGTCAATTTTGAAGTTCCCATCCTTTCTTTAATATTGTTGTGTAAGGATAAAATGGGAGGTTTCTTATTGATCTGAATATGTCCCTACAGGAAGTGCCTATAAACACAGGAATTTAAACAGAAAGAAACCCAAGAGTACTCAAGAGAAAAACAATTGTATGTGGAGACGATCGGTCACTAGGAAACTTGTGCATTGTTGATGGGCACACGGTTTATAATAGGCAAACATTTGCCAATGGACTAAGCAAACTGTTATATTATTTGTACTTTTACTTTATTTTATTAAAACGCTTTCTTCATACCACACCCAGGAAACTGGGTCAATCCCATCCCTCCGTTTGCGCTATTCTATTCTCTTCTCTCTTTGCAAGGTCCCTTTCACTTTATTGCTTCTTGTCATTTTCAATCTCCTTTCCCCCAAATAGAAATCCACTGAACTGCATTTGGGTTTACATGATCTGAAAAACATAAAATGTTGTTTTTTATTTGTATGTTTTATATTTATATAGGTGATAGTGTATTACAATCTTCTTCTGATTTTCTTGTTCTCCACTGTGATGTTTAGGTTCACGCACACTGTTTTATGTCTTTTTGCTCCCACTTTAATACTGTCTAGAACACCATAGTTTAGTTCTCTAGTAAAGTGCATCTAAGTTGCTTGCATCTTCCTTCTGCCACAAACAATGCTGTGAGCAACCTAGTCATGCATCACTCCAATCTCCGAGCGTACTTCTCTGGGACGGATACTGAACAGGATGATTGCTGAGTCACACTGAGCACTGCCAGCCTAAAGGGCCCAGTTGCTATTCATGTGTATTAGCAATATGCATGTTACTATTTCTCCAATTTCTTACAAACATTTGGTAGTATTTCTAATCTTTGCAAAAGTGATAGGTTTTAATTTGCATCTCTATGAGAACCAGTGGGGTTGATCATCTCGTCATAGGATTGTTTTACCATTGGGTACTCATAGATTTTCATCTTTTACTTGTGGGTGTGTCACTTATATCTTTTAAATATTAATCAGTTGTCAACTTTTGGTATTATTTTAAAAAATAAAATAGAAATTAGAGGAGAGAAGGAAAGAGAGGAAGAGAGGGAGGGAGAGAACTAATGTGGAAAAATGCTAATATTTATTGAATTCACTTGGCATTTATATGGATTTCATCATGCTAGTCTTTCTACTTTACTGTATGCTTGAAAAAGCCAATATTAAAAATTTTGCTAAAGTTATTTTCTTTGCATTACCAAAGCTCTCACAGACTATAGAGCTGAAATGTAGAAAAAGTTCACATTCAATAGTTATTGTTAAGAAAACATAAGATAGATAGTATTCTATGCAGTGATGATATGGTACTGAACAGGACAAGATCCCTACTCCTAAGAAGCTTATAGTTAAGTGAGGGGAGATGGTCCTTAAATAAGTAATGTCAGGTGATTACATAAATAAATGAGCACATAATTGTGCCAATGAATAAGTAAACCAGTAACAGAAAAAGATAATTTCAGATGGTAATACAACCTCTGAGATAAATAAAACAGGGTTTGTGATATAGATTGAGGAGACTGAGTAAATACAGTTTCTGATTTACTGATAGAATGGGATGATAGAAGTCATGGACTTTGAAATCAGGTGAATGTGGGCTCAAAGCCTTGTTTCTTCACTAGCTTAGGAACCAGTAGACTCGGATTTAGATCATAGTTCACTCTGTGGCAAATGGCAGATTCTTAATAAATGTTCTTGCTCTGTGTTTTGTCAACTGCTGAATAAAGCAGTGGGTCACCAGAAGGAAGGGGTAAAGGAGAGTGGAAAGGAAGGACAGTGTGTATCATAATGAGGAATATGTCAGCAAATAAATGAGAGGAGAAAAGGTGAAGCAGCAGAACAGGAAAGATAGGCGGAAGATGAGGACAGACATACAAGGGTGCAGTCCCGTGAGGGGACTGGTAAGCTTATTTTGTAAAACGTAAAGAAGAAGGATGATTCTCTTAAATGAAGGATGATCCAGAATTGGTAGCATGGCTAAACATAGATGAAGGAGACATATTCCTCTCTTTTGGGACTGTTTGAGTTCATGAGACAATTTTAAGATTGGCTGTCTTCCCTACTTGGCTTTTTAAAGAGGCTGACTGACATTTCATAATGCCAGGGTAGGTGGTAGTGCAGAATCTCAGAAGCACACAGGGGCAGATTTGAATGTATTTGGGCCAATCAGGCCACGGTTATTAATGACCTTGAGGAAACTGGACAGTGTCACCATTGAAAGAAGTGTGTGGCATCTTTTCCATTTTAAACCTTGATTTTAAGATGTTTTCAAATTTAGTTCTTGCAAACCACAACAGGTTGAACACTGGCAGGTGTTTATTAGATCAGATGTATTTTTCATTAAAAGATGTTTTTATTGAAAATTGTTCTCTTTAAGAGTACCAAAAGAAGGAGAGAAAATATTTTATTGCCTTGATGTTATATATGTTTTAAAAATTCTTAATTCATAATTAGTGTCTTATAGAACCATAGAACTCAGAGGTATGGCAAGAAAGTTAAGTAAGGCATAGGTGGATGTAGAATTAGTTCATATTGATATATTAGTGCATAGATAGGGAAAAGTTAAACCAAAATCAGGTGATGCTATGCTAATTAATGACTCCAATTTAATTTTGGGAACACAGTGTAAGGAGTATAAATATCCTAAAATGACGTGTTTCTGATTATAATTTGATCTGCACTTCATGATGTCTACACCCTCCAAGTAGCTCGTGTACTAAGGCTTACTAAGGCTAATTTACATACTTAAGGCTAATTTTCTAAGCTGCTTCAAAGTAGGTGGGACAGTGTAATAGTTCCCTTATTTGTTAATTAGACATTTATTAATATGATCCTGAATATAAAGTAAGTGAAAAAATAATTTGAGCAGCCAACTAGGACACTGGAAACAGGACACTTTATTCATGCAATAAAGCTTATATGTACTTTTCATTGGTCTAAACTATTATTTTATTTAGGAATATATGGTATGGCTAATGCAGTCTGGACTGGACTTAGAGAAACCTATTGAAAATGCCTCCCCTTTGGACATTGTGGAAACTAAAATTATGTCCTCCTAGGGACCTCCATGTTTTAATTATTGGAACTTGTAACATATCACGTGGCATAACAAAAGGGACTTTGCAAATGTGAATAAGGTAAGAATTTCAAGATGGGAAACTCTCCTGGATTAGCTGGATTGGCTCAATGTAATTAATGTGTGTTTAACAGTGGAGAATCTTTTCTGACTATGGTCAGAGGGAGATGTAGCTACTAAAGAATGGCCAGAAAGAGGGAATGCATGAGGTTTTGAAGAAGTAGAGGCTGGGGTCAGGGAGTTTGGCCAACAGCCAAGCAGTGTCAGCAGTAGGGGGTAGCTTCCAGAAGCTGACAAAGGCAAGCACAGAGATTCTTCCCTACATCCTCTAGAAAGCAAGGCAGTCCTGCTGCTACCTTGACTTAGCCCTAATGAGTCCTATGTTGGACTTTTAACCTACAAAGCATAGGATGATAAATTTTTTGTAGTTCTAAGCAGTTAAGTCCACGGTAATTTGTTCTAGTGCAGTTGGAGGTGAATACAGCTATCAATGTTTTTTGTCAGGGCAGGATCACATCCAGCTATGTGCTTTGCCATCTCATGGTGGTCCAAGCCAGGTAGTTGAACTGTGTAGCTCTTTATGCACACATGTAGAGGTGTGGTCATAGTACCTTTGTTAATACATTTCCATAAGCAACAAACAAAAGAACATGAAAATAAGAGGTAGTGTGAAAAAAAGATCACACCTGGTTTCAATTAAGCAAGATACTTGAGTTTCAGGAGTCCCAAAGCAATCTGGGTTGATATTTTATTTTTGTTACTGGACAAGACATCTCACTGGTAAGTCAAAGAATCAGTGGTAGAACCTAAAATGAAGAATCTATGTAGGAGAAGTAGCTCCTTGAAAATACAATTGAGAAATATTTATTATCAGATGTCAGGCTTGATACTAGGATAAGACCATTAGATTTATTAAAGAAGTGGATTGCATCTAGTATGTTTTTATGACAATGAGAATAGAGGAAATAATAGGTGTTTAAAAGACCTTAGAAGTCATTGAGCTGCTGGCATGGGTGCAGAGAGAAGGGAACACTTATGTACTCTTGGTGGGACTACAAACTAGCACAGTCTCTATGTAAGTAAGTATGAAGATTCTTCAGAGAACTAAAAGTAGACCTACAATTTTACCCTGTGGTTCCAATACTAGCTAAAGGAAAAAAAAGGAAATTTGACCACAAGAACATTATACTCAAATGTTTATAGCAGCTTAGTTCAGAATTGCAAAACTGTGTAAACAACCCAAGTGCCCTTCAACACATGAATGGATTAATAAGCTGTGAGATATATGTATGTGTGTGTGTGTGTATACACACACACACACACACACATATACACATACACCATATAATTCTATTTAGCTACAAAAACACGAAGATATATATCTTTTATAACAAACTTGAGAACATTTCCTAAGCAAAGTAGCACAGGAATGGCATGACAGCCATCACATGTACTCAGTACTGAATTAAAACTAAACTAGTAGACTAACAACTATAGGTTCTCACAAGAGAAAGACTCAGTTGAATTCAAGTAGGGGGATTTGGTGGGCTCCTACCCAACGGGTACAATGCATGCGTATATGGCACACTTCTAGGTGAAGGACATAGCTATAACTTGGACTTTAACCTTACAGATGCAAACTATGTTACCTAATTGTATGTACCCTCCTATTAATATGAAATTTTCAAAAGGTGCACAAAGGTAGTCATAACAGTAAGTGGAGAGATCTAACGTAAGTGAAAAACAGAAGCAATTCAGAATCAAGCCATGTGCTTTCAATCAATAAGAGGATATAAGGATCTTAGCTCATGTGTTACACAAAATTATATTGTTCTAAAGATCAAACATTGACATGTTTTAAGATCTCTATTTATTAATAATGCAAGAATGTGATGGCAACTTTGTAATTATGGCTGGCCTTGTTTAAGCAGTTCATCATTTTATGGTATAACAAAAGTGCCTTAAAATAGCTACTGACTTGACCCAATATCTGACAATTTTACAATTAATAATATGTATCAGATTTATGTCATTGTATGCTTAAATAGAATAATTGTACCACATGTGAAACCTGCCCCCTTATCATAACTTACTATTACACTGATATGCAATTATTCACTCAGTTAAAATGTGCAGGAATAGCAAGTGAACTTTAGGGAAGAAAGATAGAAAAATGGGGAGGGTACAGAAAATAACTTAAAGAGAGAAAAATAGGAAGGGTAAAGAAAAGAAGTTTTGGGAAAAACACAAAAGGTGAGCTGTTTAGGGAGAAGAATAATTGAACTGAGAATTGGGGATGGTGTTCTTAAAGAAAGTAACAGATGGCCAGTGGCTCTAACTTTTGATAACCTTTGTCCAGAGGATGGGAAGGAAAGAGGGATGGGGTATGAAAAATTGATCAAGACAGTAGTCCCCAACCTTTTTGTCACTGGAAACTGGTTTCATGGGAGACAATTTTTCCATTGACTTGGGGTGGCAGAGATGGCTTCATGCCATCATGAAACTGATGGCTTCAGCATGATTCAAGTGCATTACATCTTCACCCAAATCATCAGACATTAAATTCTCATAAGGTACATGCAACCTAGATCCCTCGTACGTGCAGTTTACAGTAGAGTTTGCACTTCTGTGAGCATCTAATGCTGCTGCTTAGACAAATGGTGGAGGTCAGGCAGTGATGTGAGCAATGGGAAGCAGCCGTAAATATGGATGAAGCTTTGCTCACAGGCCTGCCGTTCACCCCACTGCTGTGCCACCTGTTCCTAGCAGGCCACGAGCCAGTACCAGTCTACAACCTGGCAGTTGGGGACTGTAGGGGTAAGAGGTACAAAAATACATTTTGACAGAGAGCATAGGTTCTAGTGGTCAGTTGAATAATGAGAAAATTATAATTAACAATAATTTGTTATATATTTCAAAATAGCCAGAAAAGAAGAATTATAATATTCCCAACACAGGGATAAATGTTTGAGGTAATGAATATTTCATTTACCCAAATTTGCTCATTAAACATTGTATACACATGCAGAATACCACATGGACACTAAAAATATGTACAATGATTAATGAAAAAAACTAAAAGAAAAAAAATTGACAAAAGCGAAATTTAAAAAAAGAAAAAAGAAATCTAGTTAGACTGTGAATTGCAGAAAATATCAAATTTTAAGAAATTGTGATAAGAAAAATAATGGCTTCCTTAAAGTTCAAGTCCTAGTTTCTGGATCTGTGAATATGTTATCAATGGAGAAGGGGAATTAAGTTTGCAGACAAGGTAGCTAATCAGTTGACCTTAAGATAGTAAGATTATCTCAGATTATCCTGGTGGGTCCAACATAATCACTAGGAGCTTTATGTAGATGAAGTAGAAGAGAACACAGTGTGCACTAACTAGAGGGGGCAACATGCTGGCTTTGAAGATGGAAGAAGAGGGTCACAAGCCAAGTCATGTGGGTGGTCTCTAGAAGCTGGAGACACAAAGATCAGACTCTTCCCAAGAGTTTCCAGAAGGATTATAAGCCCTGCAAACTCTGTGATTTTATTTTATTTATTTTTTTTTTAGAGACAGAGTTTTACTTTGTCACCCTCGGTAGAGTGCCATGGAGTCACAGCTCACAGCAACCTCCTACTCCTGGGCTTTGGTGATTCTCTTGCCTCAGCCTCTCAAGTAGCCTGGGACTACAGGCGCCCACCACAATGCCCAGCTATTTTTTTGTTTGCAGTTTGGCCAGGGCTGGGTTTGAACCTGCCACCCTCAGTATATGGGTCTGGTGCCCTACTCACTGAGCACAGGTGCCACCCAAACGCTGTCATTTTAGCTCGACGTGGCCCATTACAGACTTCTGACTTCTAGTACCATTAAGATAATAAATTAAGGGCAGTGCCTGTGGCTCAGGGAGTAAGTGCTGGCCCCATATACCGGAGGTGGTGGGTTCAAACATAGCACTGGTCAAAAAAAAAAGATAATAAATTAGAGTTAGGTTACTAAGTTAGTGGTAATTTGTCACAGCATCAATAGGATACTCATACCATGGAAATCATATTGTCTGATCTTAATTTTATCTCAAATAAAAAAAAACCCTTTTGCTACTTACTCTCAAGCAATACTATCAAAATATTGTTGTAAAACTTGTGAGATGTGATGTATTGGAAATATTTAGCACAAGGCTAGGTAATGATAAAATGTTTAGTCAGTGTAGTTATTGTTGTGCAGCTCTTTATGTTGGATAGAGGTTCAGAGTCACTTCTTTCAATATGTGATATCGTTATATCTTAAATTCTGGAAGGTAGCTCCTGCTGTACTGCTGTACTGGACAATCAAAACACAGCTTATGAACCATTTCAGATACCATTTAATGGAGTTCCACATCAGAAGCAAATGTTTAAGGTGCAGAGTTGTGAAATAGAAGTTGACAGCTTAGACTAAAAACTGGCTAAGGGCAGAAGTTGAGGGTAGAAGTAAATGGAAACATTTCAAGCGGGACAAAGAATACTTTGGGGAAAGAGATTGAAAAAAATCACTAAAACACATAGTGTTTATTTTGTATTGGACACTGATGCTGTAGATGATCCTATCAAGTAGGCATTTAACTATCTCCATTTTATACACAAGGTCATTGAGACAATTAACTTGACTAAGTCACCTGACTTGTAAGAGACAAAGGTGGAATTTGTACTCTGGTGATCTGGCTTCAGTGGTCTATGCTCATTGTCTCTGGGCTCAGGTGAAACTGCAATATCTGAATCACAGTTTCCTATTTTATCCCCAATAGGGCTCTTAACCTAGATAAAACAGTAATTTAAAATAAGCAGGAAAACATAAAAGTGATGTTGAACGACTTTGCCCAAAATAACTTGTGGACATTTTATTCTATATGTAATTGTCATACGTACTTTGTATACTTGGGAGAAATTCCAATGTTATGAGTTCTGGCCTCTAATGTGAAAGTCAGAGCTCAATTTCTTAGGCTTTGTCGTTGCTAGAGTATAAACATATGACCTCACTGGGCCCATCAGATGCACGTGCATGAGGTTTTCATTTGGAGAAAACAGACATTGCATGGAGCTTCTGCTTGACTTGTGTCTGGCCCTGGCTGTGAGATCAATTTGATTTTGCAGGAGTGGCTTTAGTACTGGAAGCAGTAATGATGTCTGTAATGCAAATCCTAGGCCTGGTGCTGAGTGGTGGTGTAACAGAAGTGGTTCTGGTTACAGTTTCTCACAGTTACCTGGCATGATTATTATGGTTTACTATTCCTGGAAGTTTAGTCTCAAGCCCATTTCTTTAGACTATAAATACCCCTCAGTCATTTTTAACTATATCCAAGTTTTGGCATATTGTATTTTCATTTTTATTCATTTTACTGTATCTTTAAATGTCTTCTGAAGAACAGTCCTTGTGCACTTGAGAAGAAAGTGTATAATGCTGCTCTTGGGTGGTGTGGTCTGTAGATGTCTGCTAGGTCTTATTGGTTTATAGCATTGTCTAGCTCTTCAATTTCTTTATTGAATTATACTCCCTAGCTGTTCTCTCCACTATTGTTATTGGGACATTAATGTCCCTAATTCTTTTTGTTTATTTCTTCCTTCCATTCTTTTATTATTTATACTTCATGTATTTGGGACTCTTTTTAAATACATGAATGTTTATAGTTTATATATATTTTTTAATACTTGAAATCTTTGTTACATAAGCTGTCCTTTTTCTTTAGTCAAAATTTAGTCTTAATTTCTATTTTTCTTTTTCTTTCTTTTTTTTTTTTTCTTTTTTGAGGCTGAGTCACCCTCAGTAGAGTGCTATGACATCACAGCTCACAGCAACCTCTAACTCTTGGGCTTAAGTGATTCTCTTGCCTTAGCCTCCCAAGTAGCTGAGACTACAGGCACCTGCCACAACGCCCAGCTATTTTTATTTGTTGCATTTGTCATTGTTGTTTAGCTGGCCAAGGCCGGGCTTGAATGCACCAGCCCCAGTGACTATGGCTGGCGGAGCCCTAACCACTGTGCTATGGGAGCTGAGCCAATTTCCTATTTTTCTTATAAATATTTTTTTCATTGGTTACTCCTCCAGCTCACTTTGGGCTAGCTTAAATGTATATTATTTTACATAATTGTACTTTCAACTTATTTGTGTCTTTGAATCTAAAATGTGTTTCTTGAATAAGTCTTATAGTTAGTTATTTTCTGCCAATATAGAAAAGTATTTTCTGTCAATATTTGCCTTTTATTCAGATTTTTCTGTCTTTTAATCTGCTTTCTCTTGGTGTAATTAGTTATGTGCCTTCTTCATGTTTTATGTCTTTTTTATTTGTGTCTCAGTTCCTCCTTTACAGCCTTTTATTTTATCTTTATTAATTTATCTATTTAGTGAGGCAACATATATTAATATCCCTTAGTTTTTTTTGACACCTTTTCCTATAGTTATTTGAAGCTATTTTTAGTAGTTGATTTGAAATATTTTTTTTCTAGGAAATTCAACATCTGGAACTGCATAGGACAGTTTGTACTGAAAAGTTTTTCCTCAATGTGCCATACTGCTATGTTTCTTTATGTTTTTCCTGATTGTTTTTTGTTGTTGTTGAAAACTAAACATTTAAAAAAATGTAATATAGCAATTCTAGAAATCAGTCAGCCTCATTCTTCCTAACCCCAGGGTTTGCTGTTGCTGCTTCTTTTTTTGATGGCTGTTTGTTTGCTTAAATGACATTCCTGGATTGTTTTTGTAAAGTCTTTCTTTTTTATTGTGTATTATTGTGTATTCAGTGTATTATTGCTGAAATATCTGATATGCTAATTTACTTTGGCTAGCTAATGATTGGTCAGGTATTTTGTTACATGCCTTGGAACCCATAACACATTACTCTTTGTCAAATGGATCTCTATATATGTTTGGCAGGGCACTCCTTCTACTCTTTTGCAGTTTAAAAACTCTGCTTTAGGTGTTACTTCTTTATCAGAGCTTTAGTATCAGCTAAAGGTGAGAGACCACGGCTGTGCTGGTTAATTTTGCATGGTAACTCTGCTTGGTTATGGTACCCAGTTATCTGGGCACTATGAAGAACATTTTTAGATGTGAGAAACATTTAAATCACCAGATTTTTAATAAAGCAGATGTCCTTTATAACGTGGATGGTTGTCATCCAGTCAGTTGAGGACTATAGAGAAAAGGCTAAGAGTCCCTAAGGTAAAAGAAATTTTGCCTCCCGATTGTCTTTGGAGTCAAGTCTACAAAATCAACTCATTCGTGATCTACGGCCTGTTGACGTGCCTGGTGCATTTCAAATTTGGTATTATCTACCATTGCCTGAGATAATTCTTTAAAATACCTATCTCTGTGTATACATTTCATTGGTTCTACTTCTCTGGAAAACCCTGGCTAATATAGGGCCCTCTTAGGTATTTTGTTGGCATGTGTATAGTGCTGCACATGTGTGTAGTGAATATTTTACAGCTTTTCAAAAGGTCCTATGGATAGTTCATTTTCCAGATCATCCTTTAAAAATTGCAGCTAGAAGTCCACCTATGGATGGACCTTCTTGGAAAGAGCATTATAAATCATTAGAGAAATGACAGAAGACACTCAAAATGAAAGAAAGAAAGACAAGGTTTGCCACTTGGCAGGCATCCTCACATGGACAAGTCTTAGAGGAGAGAACCCTAGGGCTCCATACTCCCCTTACATATACTGTAGCTTGAGCTATCAGGGGGCCCCCATCAGTACTGTAGGCCTCCATACTAATCAGGGAGCTGTTTGGAGACTGTATGGTAACATTGCACTGGAGAGTGGCCACAGTATGATCCCACTTGCTTTCATTCCCAGGTCACTGCAACTGATGCCATTCTGAGCTCTTGAGTCCAGAGTGCCCAGTTTACATAGGACTCAGCTTTGCTGCAACCACCTCCACATCTCCCCTGCTGAGCTCAGGAAGAAGCAGGGGTAGCAGACACTGTAATGTGCCCCATGACTAGGAGAGGAGGCCTTCCCCACTAGGGGAGTTGAATAGGGCCATCCCTGATGCCACCCTAGAAGTCCCATGGCAGCAGCCTTAGTGGAACCTACACAGGAAGAGAGCCCAAGCTTCTCAGCAGCCCTATCCCAGTAGACTGGCCCTATATACCACTCATCCTTATGCTGTGGTCCAGCACTCCATCATTGACCTACTAGCCATGAGCTGTCCCCTGCTGCATCTGCTGTATGCTGTCATTGCATCTGGAACTGGGTGGAATGAATACCCCTAGACCTGACACTTGTGGCCACAGCCTCGACAGCCTTGGCCAGCTGACATTGCCATCCCTGTGGGGAGATCTGGGCAAAGCAATCTCCACTGTCTGCCTCTATTAATGGGATTCACCCAGCCTCCGTGCAAGCTCCCAACCTACTATTCTGCATGAAGACTACCCCAGCACTGGAATATGACACCCACAGGAAAATGGAACAATGCAAAACAGCTGCATTACAGGTGCTCAGGGCATCTTCCCTTCTTCCTCTGTGTCAATATTCTGGAGTAGGAGAAAAATGTGCCATTTAGGGAATTTCCCTTCATCTAAGTAGCAGAATTCCCAGTAAAAGAGAGCAGATGTCCTGCGAGCTTACCTGCCCTGAGCTGAGAGAATAGGTTTCAGCAGAGAAGAAACCAGACAAAAAAAACCTGGAAATATGGAAAATAAACAAGTCTGGTACCTCTAAAAGATCACAATAGATCTACAGCAACAGATCCAAAACAAAAATAAATTTTTTAAATGTCAGAAATGAAATACAGAATATGAAGGGCAAATAAGATGAATAAGATGGAAGAGAAAGTTAAAAAACAACATAAAGAAGCCAAAAAAATAAAAATAAAAATTCAGAATATATGAGTAGCACCCGTACCTCAGTGGGTAGGACAATGGCCTCATAAACTGAGGCTTGTAGGTTTGAACCTGGCCTGGGTCAGCTAAAACAGCAATGGCAACAACAACTGCAACAAAAAAGCCGGGTGTTGTGGCAGGCACCTGTAGGCCCAGCTACTTGGGAGGCTGAAGCAAGACAATCGCTTAAGCCCAAGACTTTGAGATTGCTGTGAGCTGTGATGCCACATCACTCTACCCAGGGTGACATAATGAGACTATGTCTCAAAAAAAAAAAAAAAAAAAATCAGAATATGAATGAAAGAAATGAAAAAGTCATTAAAGAGATAGACAACCATAAGAAAAAATATAACAAGGAATGAAAGAATCTATTAGGAAATTTCTAACTATAGCAGGAAGCATCAACAACAGGCTAGACCAAGTAGAAGAAAGAACTTCAGATCCTGAAGACAGGCCTTTTGAACTAACTCAGTCAGCCAAAGATGCAGAAGAAGAATAAATAAAAATGAGTAATCACTGAAAGAAATATGGGGCCATGTAAAATTAGTCAATATAAGAATTATAGATATCCCTGAGGGAAAAGAAAAATAAAAAAGCATGGAAAATATATTTGAGGGAGTTATTGAGGAAAACTTCCCTGGTATCAATAGACACCAATATATTCAGATACAAAACAGTCATCAGATGCTCAGAAGATTAATGACGAATTGGACATGTCCAAGACATATAGCCATCAACATGGACAAAGTCAAAGACAAGGAGAAAATTCTATAAGCACAAGATGAAAGGATGGTTCAACATATGTAAATCAGTAAAAGTAAGTCACCACATAAATAAAAGCAAAACAAAGATCATAACATCATCTCAATAGATGTAGAAAAAGAATTTTACAAAATCTAGCTCTCTTTCCCAGTAATAGCCTATAGCAAACTAAGTATAGAAGAAATTTACCTAAAAATTATAAAAGCCATACATTATAAACTCATACTCATACAGACAACATCATACTGAATGGGGAAGGGTTGAAAGCATTCCTCCTAAGAGACAAAGGTGTCAATTTTCACCACTTATGTTCAACATAGTGATGGAAGTCCTAGCTGGAGCAAGCAGGCCTAAGAAAGAAATAAAGTATATCCATATTGGGAAAGAGGAAATCAAACTATTGTTTTTTGCAGGTGATATGATTATACATATAGAAAATCCAAATAACTTCACCAAAAGACTCCTAGATTAATAAATAAATTCAGTAAATTTCAGGTTACAAAATCAATGTACATAAATCAGTAGCATTTCTCTATATAAATAACAGTTAAGCTGAGAATCAAATCAAGAATTCAATGTCATTCACAATAGCTACAAAGAAAATAAAATAACTAGGAACATACATAACCAAAGAGGTGAAAGATTTCTACGAGGAGAACTATGAAACACTTAGGAAAGAAATTACAAATGACACAAACAAATGGAAAAGCATCTCATGCTAATAGATTGGTAGAATCAACATTGATAAAATCCATACACCAAAGTTCTTTACAGATTCAATTTAATCCCCATCAAAGTACCAATGTCATATTTCATGGATTTAGAGAGAATTATTTTATGTTTTATTTGGAATTATAAAAACCCTGAATATCTGAATCAATCATAAGCAAAAAGAATAAATCTGGAGGCATCACGTTACCAGATTTCAAATTATACCACAAGGTTGTGGTAACCTAAACAAATGATATTGGTATAAAAGTAGAGATATAGACAAAAGGAACAGAACAGAGAACCCAGGTGTAAAGTCACATACCTACAACCAGCTAATCTTTGACAAAGCAGACAACAACATACACTGGAGAAAGTAAATCCTACTCAATAAATGGTTTGGGAAAATTGGGTAGCCATATGCAGAAGAAAAAAACAAGAGCCATATCTCTCACCACGTCTAACAATTAATGCAAGATAGATAACAGGCTTAAATGTTAAGGCATGAAAACATAAGAAATTTAGAAGAAAATATAGGAAAAACTCTTGTAGACATTGGTCTAGGCAAAGAATTTTTGACTAAGATCTCCAAAGGCAATGAAAGCAATAACAAAAATAAAAAATTGGGACTGATTAAATTAAGATGCGTTTTCACAGCTAACAATATAATCAACAGACTAAATAAGCAACCTACAGAATGGATGGAAATATTTGCAAAGTAGTCTACAAAGTAGTCAAATTAGCAAGAAAAAACAAACACCCCATTAAAAATGGGAAAAAGGATTTTTTCAAAAGAGGGTAGACAAATGGCCAAGAAACATGTGAAAAATGTTCAACATCACTAACATTAGGAAATAGAAATTAAAACTACAATGAGATACCACCTTACCCTAATCGGAATGGCCTTTATTAAAAATGTTTAAAAAAGAATAAATGCTGGGTGTATCCAGAAAAAAAATGCTTATACATGGTTGGTAGGAATGCAAATTAGTACAACCTCTCTGGAAAACAATACGGAGATTTCTTAAGTAGGTAAAGGTAGACCTACCATTTGTTCCAGCATTCCCTCTACTGGGTAACTATCAAAAAGAAAATAAGTCACTTTATCAAAAAGACACCTGCAATTGAATCTCAGGTACAATTCACAATTGTAAGGACATGGAGCAATCAACCTACTTGACCATCCATTCTTGTTTTTTTATTTTTTATTATTTTAACTTTTATTATTTTAAAAATAACACACATAATGTATGTTCATAATGGAAACACATAAAATACAGGTAAGTGAAAAGAAAAGATCATACCTGATCCCACCACGCAGAGATAATACCAACCAGAGTGAATTTGATGAATCCCAGCTTAGACTTTTTCCTACAAACATGTGTATATGTGTGTAATTTTTCAGAAATAAATCATACAGATATCTTAAAACCTTCAAATCCTGCTTTTAAAATTTAATATACCTTTCCATTTCCAACATCGTATTTAATGGCTACCAGCCAAGAAAATTTTAGGTACTTGGGCCTGGGAGTTCTTTGCTCCTAATTCTTCATATGAAATTGAAAATTAACCAGTCCGGGGCCCAACCTCCTAAGGATGTGTGCTGAACCACTATGGCATCAAAAGGAACAGTTGTTAAAGGTGGTTAGGTATCCGCGTGTGTGCATGTGCGTGTCTGTGTGTGATACTGTGCCAAAAAAAGTATACACATTTTAATACTGTATATGTACTGATAACAAAAGAAAACTACAAGTCACATTTTAGTACCTCCAATTGCAGAAGTCAAATGTGACTTGAGTATTAAGGTTTTCATATAGTTTTTTCTTTGCTTAAAAAGTGCATACATGGGTGGTGCCTGTGGCTCAGTGGGTAGGGTGTTGTCCCCATATACCAAGGGTGGTGGGTTCAAACCTGGCCCCAGCCAAATTGCAATTAAAAAATAGCTGGACGTTCTGGTGGGCGCCTGCAGTCCCAGCCACTCGGGAGGCTGAGGCAAGAGAATCACCCAAGTCCGGGAGTTGGAGGTTGCTGTGAGCTGTGTGATTCCACGGCCCTCTACCAAAGGTGACAAAGCGAGACTCTGTCTATACAAAATAAAAAAAAAGTGCATACATTTTTGGCACTTTCTGTATTATACACTGTTTAAGTTTCTAGAATGTGTACTTCTTTTTTTTCTTTTTTTTGATTCAGAGTCTCACTTTGTCACCCTCGGTAGAGTGCCATGACGTTATAGCTCACAGCAACTTCAAACTCCCGAGCTTAACTGATTCTCTTGCTTCAGCCTTCGGAGTTGGTGGGACTACTGGAGCCCACCACAACACTGGCTATTTTAGAGACAGGGTCTCACTCTGGCTCAGGCTGGTCAAACCTGTGAGCTCAGGCAATCCACCCGCCTTGGCCTCCCAAGTGCTAGGATTACAGGCGTGAGCCACCACGCCCGGCCCTAGAATAAGAAGTTGGGGCTATAGGGGTCCACCACAACACACGACTATTTTGTTGTCGTTGTTGCAGTTGTCATTGTTGTTTTGCCCATCCATACTTGAATGGATAAAGAAAATGTGTAGTACTACCCAGCTATAAAAAGGATAAAATAATGTCTTTTGAAGCAACTTGGGTGGAACTGGAGACCATTACCTAAGTGAAGTATTTCATAAGTGGAAAGATAAACATCATGTTTTCATTAACAAGTAGGAGCTAAATGATGGGCACTCATGAGCACAAACGTGTAAAGAATATTGGAAACCCGGAAGGAGGGAGGGTAGGGGGCAGGTGAGGGTCATAAAATTACCTATTGGGTACAATGAACATTACTCTGGTAACAGACCCTGACCTATGTGTTCAAGTGAAAGGAAGAGTTGTATGTCTTTCACTAAATAAAAAATTAGAAATGATTAAGCTTAGTAAGAAGGGCATGTCAAAAGCTGAGATAGTCTGAAAGTTAGCCAAGCCTTTTGTTTCAAACATATAGCAAGATGTGAATGCAAAAGGAAAAAAAATTCTTGAGGGAAATTAAAAGCACTACTTCCGTGAACACGTGAATAATAATAAAGCAAAACAGCCTTATTGTTGATATGGGGGAAATTTTTGCCAGTCAGGATAGAAGATCAAATTAGCCACGACATTCCCTTAAGCCAAAGCCTAATCCAGAGCAAGGCTCTAACTCTCTTCAATTCTATGAAAGCTGAGAAGGGTGACGAAGTTACATAAGAAAAATTTGGAGCTAGCAGAATTTCATTCATGAGGTTTAAGAAAAGAAGCTGTTCTCATAATATAAAAGTGCAAGGTGAAGCAGCAAGTGCCTGTTAATAGAAGCTGCATTGAGGTATTTAAAAAAAAATCTAGCTAAGATCATTTGATGGTGGTGGCTACCCTACACTACAGAGTTTTGATATAGACAAAATAGTCTATTGAAAGACAATGCCATCTAGGACGTTCCTAGAGAGGAAAAGTTAATGCCTCGCTTCAAAGCTTCCTAGCACAGGCAGATTCTCTTGTTAGGGGCTAGTGAAGCTGGTGACTTTAAGTTGAAGCCAATGTTCATTTACCATTCTGAAAATCTTAGGGCCCTTAAGAAATATTTCAAGTCTACTCTGCCTATGCTCTATAATTGGAACAACAAAGGCTGGATGACAGCATATCTGTTCACAACAGGGTTTACTGAATATTTTAAGCCTACTGTTGAGACCTGGTGCTGAGAAAAAAGAATTCTTTTTAAAATATTGTACTCATTTGCAATGTACCTGGTTCCCCAAGAGATCTAATGGAGATGTACAAAGAGATTAATGCTGTTTTCATGACTGCTAACAGCCTATAGATCAAGGACTAACTTTAACTTTCAAGTTTTATTATCTAAGAAATATATTTCATAAGTCCATAGATAATAATTTCTTTTATATATCTGAGCAAAGAAAATTGAAAACCTTCTAGGAAGTATTAAAAACATTCATGATTCATGGGCAGTCAAAATATCAACATGAACAGTATTTTAAAATAAGTTGATTCTAATCCTTGTGGATGACTTTGAAGTGTTGAAGATTTCGGTAGGAGAAGTAATTGCAGATGTGGCAGAAATAATGAGAGAACCAGAATTAGAAAAGGAGCCTGAAGATGTGACTGAACTGTTGCAATGTCATGATGAAACTTTAATGGGGGAGGAGTTGCTTTTTATGGCTGTGCAAATGAAGTGGTTTCTTGAGATGGAATCCACTCTGGGTGATAAAGATTCCATTAATATTGCTAAAATGGCAACAATGGATTTAGGACATTCCATACATTTCATTGATAAAGCAGTGGCAGGATTTGAGGGGACCGAGTCCAATTTTGAAAGAGGTTCTGTTTACTGTTGATATCGTAAAATGGTATGAAAGAGCATCACATGCTACAGAGATATTTTTGTGAAAGGAAGAGCCATTTGATATGGCAAACTGCATTGTTGCCTTAATTTAAGAAATTGCTACAGCCACCCCAACCTTTAACTTATCAGTCAATAGCCATCAACACTGAAGCAACATCCTCCACCAGCAAAACACTTATGACTTGCTGAAAGCTCAGATGATCATTAGTATTTTTTAGCAAAAAAGTATTTTTAATTACGGGATGTACATTTTTTTTTTTAGACATAATTCTATTGCACAGTTAATAGACTGTAATATGATATAAGTGTAATTTTTTAAAAATACAGATAGAGTCGTGCTCTGTCTGAGGGTGGAGTACAGTGATATAAACCTATCTTGCTTCGGCCTCAAACTCCTGGGCTGAAGTGATCCTCCTGCCTCAGCCTCCCAAGATGCTACAATCACAGGTGTGAGCCATTGCATTCAGCCAAACTGTAACTTTTATATGCTCTGGAACCCCCAAATTTATGTGTCTTGCTTTATTCTTATATTCTTCTTATTACAGTGATCTGCAACCAAATTCACAGTATCTCTGAGGTATACATGTACTTTCTTTGATCACTTTTATCATATTTATTTACTCAGTGCACTAATTTGATCTTTTCTGTCTTTGCTATCCACTACCTCTTTTTAGTAATATCTAAATTCATTAATAGGATATGCAAAGCCTTTGATGCTGTGGATCTCTATTATCTTTATTCCATCCAACTGGATTCCTTAAAGAGCAAAAATTTATTTTCTCACTAATGTCGAGGCTAGAAGTTGAAGATCAAGTATTGGTAAGGTCATTTCTGGTGAGGTCTGTTGTCCTGGCTTATAGGTACCTATTTTGTCACTGTGTCCTCTCATGGACTTCCTCTGTTGTGTGTAGAGAAAGTGAGTGAGCTTTTCTGTGTTTCTCCCTCTGTTAATAAGGACACTAGTCTTATGAAATTAATGCCCTATCATTATAGCCTCATTTAATATTAGCTACCTCCCTAGAGGCCCTATCTCCAAATATGTTACAATGCAAGTTAGGGTTTCAATGTATGACTCTGGGGGGCACATTGTAGCTCATAATATGTGCTTTTAATATTTAGGATTAGGCTCAGTTGAAAGCAAGAGAAAACCCCAAATAAGAGTGACTTTAAAAGTGACTTATTTCTCCCTTGTGTCAATGTAGAAAATTCTGAGATAATATGGCTCTCTACAGTATCAGGAAGCCAGGCTCCTACCATTCTGTTGCTTCTCTATTCCCAATGTGAGGCTTCTACCATATGGCTGAAGAAAACTGCTTCAGTTTCAGCCAGGTGAGCCATCATCCAGTTAGAGGAAGGTAGGAAAAGTTGCTCACACAACTTCCCCAAATGGTGCATTGCCCAGGATTCGGATGCTTGGTCACACTCAACTGCAAGGCAGTCTGGGATAAGCAGTGTTTATTTGAGGTGAAAGTTCCGTTATGGAGGAAAACGGAGCTAATGCAATTATAGGGTAACTATGAGTACCCTAAGCTTTAGCTAACCTGGATTAACTTCTATTTCCTACATATTTCTGTTTTACTATTTCAATTTTTGATTATGCTACTTTTTGTTCAGAAATGCACATACCTGTTTAAGTAGATTGATACAACTCGGCTATATACTCTTCAGAAAAGAAGAAAAAAAAATTATTTTTCTGAAGAAACTGGCAAAAAAATCCCTAAAAGAAGTTTTCCTTGAATAATTATAATCATGTACTCTAAGCTGTAGTCATTGACAAAGCTATTTTCTGGAATGCAAAAATGCCTGATTTATATTGTGCTGGCAGTAGTTTATATGCCGTGGATCTGTTGATCATGATAAATTTAAGGTAAAAAGAACCTGCTTTTCAAAAGAATCTTTTATGTTTTATTTAAAATTCTCCAAAGCAGAGTCCTTTGTGAAGCCATCCTACTTGCTGTCTTTCAGTTCCCTAAGGTACTCAGGTATCCTTCCAGTAATTTCCCTTATTTGTAGACCTCTTTTACTTGCTGCTAAAGACAGGTGCTGACTGAGACAATTGATTTGGACCTGTTCAACTGATCCAATTGCCCAAGGACTATCCAAGTGGTACCCTGGGGGTGTGGTTGTAGGAAGGCTTGATTTTCCTTTTCCAAATGTTGTCTGGGAGGAGTGGGG
>CAUYPK010010449.1:0-32932 GCA_963574355.1 Loris lydekkerianus
GATAGTGATCAAAACAGGATGGTACTGGCACAAAAACAGAGAAGTAGGTGTCTGGAACAGAATAGAGAACCAAGAGATGAATCCAGCTACTTACCATTATTTGATCTTTGACAATCCAATTAAAAACATTCAGAGGGGAAAAAATTCCCTATTTAACAAATGGTGCTGGGTGAACTGGCTGGTGATCTGTAAAAGACTGAAACTGAACCCACACCTTTCACCATTAACTAAGATAGACTCTCTCTGGATAAAAGATTTAAACTTAAGACATGAAACTATAAAAATACTTGAAGAAAGTGCAGAGAAAACTCTTGAAGGAATCAGCCTGGGTGAATATTTTATGAGGAGGACTCCCCAGGCAATTGAAGCTGTATCAAAAATACACTACTGGGACCTCATCAAACTAAAAAGCTTCTGCACAGCCAAGAAAAGAGCAAGCAGACAGCCCTCAGAATGGGAGAAAATATTTGCAGGTTATACCTCTGACAAAGGTTTAATAACCAAAATCCACTGAGAACTCAAACATATTAGCAAGAAAAGAACAAGTGATCCCATCTAAGGTGGGCAAAGGACTTGAAGAGAAACTTCTCTAAAGAAGACAGGTGTGCGATCAACAGACACCTGAAAAAAGCTGATCATCCTTAAACATTCTAGAACTGCAAATCAAAACTACTTTGAGATATCACCTAACCCCAGTAAGAGTAGCCCACATAACAAAATCCCAAAACCAGAGATGTTGGCGTGGATGCAGAGAAAAGGGCACACTTCTACACTGCTGGTGGGAATGCACACTAATACAACCCTTCTGGAAGGATGTTTGGAGAACACTTAGAGACCTAAAAACAGGCCTGCCATTCGATCCTATATTTCCTTTACTACGCATATACCCAGAAGACCAAATATCACAATATAACAAAGACATCTGTACCAGAATGTTTATTGCAGCCCAATTCATAATTGCTAAGTCATGGAAGAAGCCCAAGTGCCCATCAACCCACAAATGGACTAGCAAATTGTGGTACATGTATACCATGGAGTATTATGCAGCCTTAAAGAAAGATGGAGACTTTACCTCTTTCATGCTTACATGGATGGAGCTGGAACATATTCTTCTTAGCAAAGTATCTCAAGAATGGAAGAAATAGTATCCAATGTACTCAGCTCTACTATGAAGGTAATTTATAGCTTTCATATGAAGGCTATAACCCACCTGTACCACAAGAATATGGGGAAAGGGCCAAGGGAGGGGAAGGGAGGGGAAAAGTCAGGGTGGAGGGAGGGTAACGGGTAGTGTCACACCTACGGTGCATCTTAGAGTGGATATAGGCGAAACCTACTAAATGCAGAATACAAATGTCTACATACAATAACTAAGAAAATGCCATGAAGGCTACATTGAACAGTTTGATGAGAATATTTCAGATTGTATATGAAAACAGCACGTTGTACCCCTTGATTGCACAAATGCAATAAAAAAACAATAAAAAATATAAATAAAATTTGAAAAAAAAGGTCATTAATTAAATTATTTTCAAAAGAAGTTCAAAGTACAATAAAAATAAATAAATAAATAAAAACTGGAAGAATGAAAAGGGACCAGGCTACAAAGAACCTTGGGAGTCATGTGAGGAAGCTTGAGTTTTATTCCATATGTAACATTATCAGATTTTTATTCCCGAAAGATCTTTATAGTTTCAATGTAAAGAGGTTGGGAAAACTATTAGGAGATCTTCTAATTCAAGAGAAGGATACTAATGGCCTCACCTGGAATAGTAACTGTAAAAATGGGAGAAGTGTTCATATTTTAGATATAACAAAAAGTAAAAGTAAAATTATTAGGACGTGATGAAAGAATGCACATGGAAAAGGAGAGTCAAAGATTGATTCAGATTTCTGCCTGGTGAAAGTGAAAATAGGAGTCACAATATTCCAAAGATAACTTGGAAAAAGTAGAATAATTGGGATGAGAGATGAGTATCATTTTGCAAATTTTTAATTAGAATTTTTTATGAGACAGCCCAGTACACATAGAAGAGGGCCAAATGCAAAGTCTAAAAAAAAATAGTCTTTCAAGTACAAATTGAGTAAAATAAGTCAACCAAGGAGAGGTGGCAAATGCCTTCACCCAAAATGGTGGTGAGAATGCAGAGGAGGTCAATATCATGGATAGCAGAGGAAGAGATTGCTTCTGCATCCTACTAAGTGCAGAAACCAAGCCAGCCTGAAACAGGCTGCTCGTGAGCAGTAGCATCTGATAAGGCTGAGTAGTGCTGCAAGGTTCAAAGGAAAAGCCCAGGCTACAGACCTTCCAAGAGACCAGCAAGAATTGCCATTCAGGAATGAGAGCAGGTTGCAGCAATGGCAGAAAGAGATAGAGCTAGGGAAATACAGAAAGCAAGTTACAAAACTATTTTAACAAGTTTACCTGTGGAGGGAAAAGGAGAGATGCAGACTAGGTAGAGAAGAATGGGGGATGAAAAGATGGCTAATGTTTTAAACATCTGAGCACGTTTGAAGACTGATGAGGAAGCTCCAATAGCAAAGAAAGGTTTAAGACACAGAAGACAGAATGATTACCAGTTAATTTTTAAAAGGGATATAATAGTCATCCTAAACTTAATCCTTCTGTGTCCTTTTCTCCTAGACTTCGTCTTCACTAGTCTTGGGCACTTTACCTAATCTCACTATGGGGCCTCCCCTGGGCAGAGGACTGCACGCTGAAGCTACATTGCCCATGATCAACTGGCCTGGGCAACCCTGTCCAGCCACTGGCCCCTCACTTCACTAAGCTCGCTGGTCATGTCTTTCTCATTCTGCACGATGGGAAGGGCAATTTATCACTTTCAACCTTGAGATTTGAACTTGAAAAGGATGACTTTCTGACAAAGGGCCCAAGTAGAGGCCCTACCCAAGGAAATAAAACAACCCCTCCTCCCCCTCCTCACCTATCTCATCCCCCTCTCCACAATAATGCCTGTTTTCATCACTTGAAGGCAGCCCTACCAAACAACACAGCAACGTTAAAGGGGTGGACAAAAACTTTTTGTTGTAAACAAGATACAGATGCCACAATATGTAAAACCTATTTGTGTGTAATGAGTGAACACCAGGAAGTCATCATTATGACCTCTGAGCATATAGGGCAAAGAAAAGGAAGAAAAAGAAAAAGGGCTCTTCCCGATATGCATCTGTGTGGTTTGACTATAATGGTTGTTTCTCGTTCTGGTTGTTTATGAATAATAGTGATCATTGTTTCCTTAAAGATGAGCTGAACAAAATGATACATCTTGAAGTGATCATTCATTGTGTAGGAAGGGGACGTAAGTGAAACTAAAAGCCTGTTCAGCTGCTTTTATTCCAACCTCCCTTTGTATTTACAGTATTTGCCAAATCATATTTAACCCCATAAAGCCCTAAGATGTACATTTTTTGGCTCATGTATAGACAGCCTTACTCTATTGGAAAAAGATGCTATATGTCTTTCATTTCCAAAGCAAGCTTCCCAGAATGGAACAGCTAGGCAGGGCCAGAGGGAAACCACAGAGGAGGGTCCAGGGATCTGTACCAGATGGCCCAGCCACATAGGGCATGGCAAGGGAGAGGGCCGTAAGATGCTGAAAGAAATCCTAGAAAGTGGTAGTGGAGTCACAGGAGTCACAAATCACAAGAATGAGGATCCCTGCCCTGGGGAGACCTCTAAACACCTCACATGGACCTGCCACCAACCCAGAGGGGCAATTGCCTTGGGCTGATTAACACTGCTTAGAGTCACCCTAATCAATCAGCAGACATTATACTTGGCTACATCTCCAAATCTTAACCTGCACAGAATTGCTTTAAGGACCCTTCATAAGGCTGGTGAGAGCAGTGCTGTTCTCAAATCCTGCCAAGTCCCTTTGGCTCTTCATTTTTCTTTCTTTTCTCTCTCTCTTTTTTTTTTTAATCCAAGGTTATAACTGCTTAGACACTGGAAAGTCCACTTTCCAACATGCCAGAGTGGCCTTGGGATACAACAGACGTAGACTCTACCCTTCATTCCCTTATCCTCTCACGTACACATTTTTATACCCCTTCTTCCCTTGTGTGTCCTTGACCTTGAGACAGTTCCTTTCCCTCTCTTTGTCTGAAACTCCTCATCTGTAAAATAGGGAGATATGTGTAATACTCCCTACTTTACAGGACTGTGATCAAATTTAAATGAACTCATGCACACACAGTAACTATTCCATAAGTATTCAATAAATATTAGCAGCTATGGCCTTTTTTGTTATTTTATTAATGTTGCTATTTAGCTATTTTCCCCTGAGGAACCTCTCAAGCATCTTGAGGAGTCACAGGGATTGTATTTTGTCCTTCTCTGCCTTTATCCACAGTGAAAAGCACAGTGTCTTATTCACATTTTATAAAAGTTTATACAAGGAAAAAAAAAAAAAAACAGAGGAGGAAAAAGCAGGAAGGAAAGAAAAAATGGAAAAAAAAAAAAAAAAAGAGGATAGGCAACACAAAATCAGCTCACAGGTGAAATTAGAATAGGTATGGGGAGAGAAAATCCATCCTATCCACTGACATAAAAAACAATCAACAAAATTAATGAGCATAATAAAATCACCTATGAAATTGGTACACACACACACAAACACACACACACAGTGAAAGGCAAAATGTACTCCCCATGGCAAACTGAAATGCTCCCAGTTAAAACAGAAACAGTGGCCACAGCTGGGCATGGGAGTAACCACATACTCTGTGTTCTCAGGACAATGTCGTACAAGTGTTGCAGAAAGTCCCCTTCTGCAGTCAAGCCAGAGGAGTTCCTATCGTCAGTGCCAAGATAAACTGCCTCCAGAAATCCCCTGCCCCAGCCATTTGAAAGAACCGTGACAGAGACTTCTGGTTTGGGGCCTGGAAACCAACCAATCAGGGCTCAGCTCTTTTGATCAACTGAAACTAAACAAGTTTGAGTTCTTCATTTGCATAAATGGATCTGATGGAGAACGGGAATGAGAATTTTCCCTATTTAAGAAGATCCTTTATTCTTCAGAGTACATTTTCACTTGCACTGAAATTTTTTTTTTCAGTTTTTTTGTTTGTTTGTTTGTTTGTTTTGTGTTTAGAAAATAAAGCTCTCCCTTTCCCTCTGCAAATTTCATGGTCTTTTGTTAACCAAATTTGGCATATCAGAGATGGAAAAGTTCAACTGAGCTCTGCCTCTCACTGTGCAACCTTAGCTGAGTGCCTCATCTTCTTTAGTCCTTGGTTTCCATATCTCTAAAGGAAGGAGCCTAAGTAACATGATTTCTAAGCTACTTCTTATAGACAACATGTCTATGTTTTAATGTTAATGTAGCCTTCATGAAGTGGATAGTTAGCCTAGCCTTCTTGCTGGTGGGGGGTTCTTGCCTGAATACTGACAGTTGCTGACTAATCAGAGTGGTTGTTGATGAAGGTTGTAATGACAGTGGCAATTTCTTAAAATAAAATGACGATGAACTTGGCCACATCAATTGACTCCTTTCTCTCTACTATGCAATAATGTATGACAACATTGTACCCACGGTAGAACTTCCATCAAAAGTGGACTCAATCTTTGATTGCCACTGTTTTACCAACTAAGTTATGGAATACCCTAAATCCTTTGTTATCATCTCAACAATGTTCATATAACCTTTACCATAAATAGATTTCATTTCAAGAAACTACTTGTTTTGCTGGTCCATTAGAAGCAACTTCTCATCCATTCAAGCTTTATCATGAGATTGCAGCAACTCAGACCCATCTTTAGGTTTCACTTCTAATTCAAGTTCTCTTACTATTTCTACCACATTTTCAGTTACTTCTTCTACTGAAGTTTTGAACTCCTCAAAGTCATTCATGAGGATTGAATCAACTTCTACCACACCTCTGTTAATGTAGATAATTTGGCATCCTTCCATCAATCATGAATGTTCTTGATGCCATCTAGAAGGGTGAATCCTTTCCAGAAGGTTTTCATTTTACTTTGCCCATGTTCATCCGAGGAATCATTATCTATGGCAACTATATTCTTATGAAATATATTCTTAAATGATAAGACTTGAAAATAAAAATTACCCCTTGATGTTTTGCTGGTGGGCATGGAAAAAAAAAAAACATTAATCTCCTTGTACACATATATTTCTATATTTCCATCAAAGCTCTTAGGTGATTAGATATGTTGTGATTGAGTGGTAATATTTTGAAAGGAATCTTTTTTTCTGAGCAGTAGTTCTCAACAACAGGTTTAAAATATTCAGTAAATCATGCTGTAAACAGATGCACTGTCATCTAGGCTTGATTTTCCATTTATAAAACACAAGCACAGTTGATTTAGCGTAATTCTTAAGGGTCCTAGGATATTCAGAATGTTAAATGAACATTAAGTTAAATGACCTTCAACTTAAGGTCACCAGCTGCAATTAGCCCCCAGCAAGAGAATCAGCCTGTCCTTCAAAGTTTTGAAGCAAGACATTAAGACATTGACTTCTCCTCTCTGGCTGGGAAAGTCCTACATAGCATTTTCTTCCAGTAAAAAGATGTTTCATCTACACTGAAAATCTGTGATTTAATGTAGCCACTGTCCTCTGCCACGCGAGCTCGATCTGGATAACTTGCCACTGTGTCTCCATTAATACTTACTGCTCACTCTGCACTTTTATGTTATAGAGGTGGCTACTTTCCCTACACTCCATGAACCAACCTTTGCTAGCTTCCAGCTTTTCTCCCACAGCTTCCTTGTCTCCCTCAGCCTTCATAGAATTGAAGACAATTAGGGTCTTGTTCAGGATTAGGCTTTGTCTTAAGGGAGTGTAGTGACTGATTTTATCCTACTAAAACTTTCTTCATATTAGCAATTAGGCTATTTGCTTTCTTATAATTTGTGTGTTAACTGAAGTAGCACCTTTAATTTTCCTTGAGAACTCTTCCTCTTCATTCACAATTGGGTTAACTGTTTAGCAGAAGAGGACTAGATTTCAGTCTGTGTTGGCTTTTGATGAAACATTCTCACTAAACTTAATTATTACTACCTTGCAATTTAAAGTGAGAGATATACAAATCTTCCTTTCACTTGAACACTTAGAGGCCTTCATAGAGTTATTAACTGGCTTAATTTCAATTTTGTTATATCTCAGGAAATAGGCCCAAAGAAGTGGAAAGAGAAAGGGGAGCAGCCAGTCAGCAGAGCAGTCAGAACACACACATTTACAGACTGTTTGCTGTCTTATATGGGCACAGCTTGTGGTGCCCCCAAACAGTCACGCTAGTAACATCAAAGATCACTGATTGCAGACCACCATAACAGATGTAATAATGATAACAAAAAATTGAAATATTGCAAGAATTACCAAAATGTGACCCAGAAATGTGAAGTGAGCATGTGCTATTGGAATAACAAAGCCCATAGAATTATTCAATGAACAGGATTGCTCAAAATATTCAATTTATTAAAAACGCAGCATCTGCAAAGCACAATACAATGAGGTGTGTCTGTATTCGTCAATTTCTTCCCAGCTGCTTCAGGCTGATGACTGAATTGAACAGTTTACCAGAAGCACCTTGAAATTGCCCAAGAGCATCACATCCTGCAGCCCAGCCCAAGCTCTTAAGTAAATTCTTCATCAGCTGAAACTCTGGGCCCCCGGCCTCTACCAAGTAGGAGAGTGCTTCACAGATACTTTGTACGAATATCATTATCCAGGCTGGGAGTAGGAGCATCACTCAGTGGTGAATGAACCAGGCCAACAAATCTTTGCCAGCTACCTCAATAGCAGGAACAAGGAGGCAGGCTTTGCCGTTATCACTCGGAGAGGGTGACTCACTCTGGGGTTGGGGAAGATATGCTCTGAGGCCACTGGACCTCTTTCAATTTGTTACATGAACTCTTTGCTCATGTTCTTCCCTCCTTCTTTCTGGAATATTCTAGTTTCCCATCTTCACCTTGCTTTTCCCTCTTATTTTTCCATTAGCTCCCAGCCTAAGCCTTTTCTCTTGGGGAAACTTCCCTGACCACCTAGTCGGAAACAAGCAGCTTTCTAGTACCATGTTTCTTTATTTCTGAAAACTCATCTCAGTCTACAAATATTTATTTGTCCATGTAATTATTTGATACCTGTCTCCCATTCTACTATAAACTTCCTTCAACCTAGGAAATCCCTCTTCTCGCCCAGTATCTTGCACAGTGCCAGGTGTACACAGGCTCAATAAATATTTGTTGAAGGAATGAATGAACTCAGAGTGACAGAGAACAAAGTGCCTCGATCACCCCCAAACTGCAAAGAGTTGAGAGATATTCAGAGGTCAACTGCACCACCATCGTGGCCACAGATCTCAAGTCTGAAGGATGATAGTAGTAACCTGATGCATTGTTCGGTTGAAGCAGGATGCCCTAGCAGCACATCAACAACTACAATCTGAATGCTACCCATTCGCTCAACCTAGAAATGCATGTTGAAACATTTATAACTTAAAATCCAAAGGGCTGGGTAAGCCTTACAAGAACTGTCTAACTATAAACAAAAATCAGTTTTAAAATGTCATAAACCAAGTAACTTTGGCCATAGGACATAATATGCCTACGACTCCTTGAGAACATCATTAAAGTAGACTATTGATGTGGAACAAAAAGACTCCCACAGCACCAGCACTGCACACTGTGATTTTTCCCGGACATCCACCAGAGGAACAAAATTCCCACGAACACTAAAACTTCCCCCAAGTGTTTTCATTTTAGGATTAAGAACAGATGAAGTGTTAGGCCAGAAGAAACACTTGATTCTCAGAACTCACAAGATTATGGCTAGATCCCATGACATCTCAATAGCAAGCTGCAAAAGACATAAAACTAGTCATTTCTAGTGAATGAAAATAGTACATATCATAAGAGTAATACACATAATACTGTGTAAAGAACTTGAAGAGTCCTTAACATTTAGCCACTTCTATCCGGCCACTGTTTTTAGCAGGGGACCACAATGTACTGGCCATTTTCATGATCAACATTAGCTTGGCTCTACTGCTCTGATGGAAACATGGAAAAAATATTTTAGAAAGGAACTTCACAGTGTGATGAAAGAGCACAGATTTTGGAATTATAGTAAAATGGACTTAATTTCAGGCTTGCCACCAGTTTTGTAGTAATAGGCCTCTATTTCCTCATCTGTAAAGCAAAAGTGATATTACTTGCTTAAGACAGTTAGAGCAGGAAATTGTTAACTGTAGCCCTTGGGCCAAATCTGAGCCATCACCTATTTTTGTAAATAAAGTTTTATTGGAACACAGCTAGGCCCATTCATTTACATGTTGTCTATGGCTGTTTTCATGTTTTGATAGCAGAGCAGTTATAACAGGAAGTGGGAAGTGTAACTGGGTATAGGGGCAAACCAGAAAAAGCATTCCAGTGAGCAGGTTACCACTGTGGAGCCACTGGGTCTCCACCACCCTGGCTGCCTCCTAGAGACTGCATGGAGCACATCTCAGGGTTATGCCCCTGAAGGAGGAAGAGGCAGCCCTGACACCTGTCCCACATTTGCTGGGGTAGCTCATGAGGCAGTAAATCCTCTGTACTTCCAGGCTTGCCCCCTGCCACATATACACACACTGAGCAACCTCCAAAGGCCAGAGGCCACCGTCAGGAAGAAATAAACAGAAGCTATCGAGTGAGATAAGAAGAGCTGAGGGACACTCACCCTGTCTGCTGGGCCATGCTAAGAATTCTCTAAGCTTCCTTGATCCCCACAATTCTATCATCATCTGTGTTATTGCCATCTCCATTTCACAAAGGAGGGAAATGAGGTTCAGAGAGATTGAGTAACTTACCCAAAGTCACAGAGCAAATACAGGTTAGCCTAATTCCACCTCCTGTACTAAACTACACCTGAAGTCTGAAGAATGAGTGACTTGTCTGGAGCCCCCCAGAACCCATCCATGCCACAATCAGAAATAGAGAGTGTCACTACCGCTGGCTTACATTTTTGTCCTCTCTCACTGAACACCATGCCTTGCAAATGCAAAGTCTAGTGAACAGCTAAGCCAAAAACATATACATGTTTTTTTACTCAGCAAAGCAGATGATATTTGCTGTAAGTCAAAACACATGTCATCTGCACTATACATTATGAATCAAGGAGGCTCTTTCTACCCCCTACTGTGTAGAGCAACCTAGAAGGAATCTTCTCAGCAGAATCAAAATGTGTTTTGGATACATAGAAGAGAAGGGGCAGGGAATACACAGACTCAGCCAAGTACAGATCAATCAAGGGCTTCACTTTGCCTGGAACCCTACTTAGAAGCTGTAGCACTGTCTTGACCCCTTGGACCTGCAACCAAATGAGAATTTCTGAGTAGCAGTGAATGTTTCCTAAGACAAGGCTGGACCCTGGAGAGGAATTGACATGGAACTGGCGGGGGGCATATAAGGAAATCCTGCTGGGTCAGAACACGGTTAAGCAGCTGTAAAACAAGCCAGTAAGCAAGAAAGGGAAGGAACCAACATTTCCTAAGCAGTGACTAAGTGAAGTATTCAATCAACTCTCGCGGACGTACCTCTTATCACATCCACCGTAAAGGTGAGACAGTCAGCCATTTGGAGAGGGTCACACAGCTAATGAGATCAGAGTTTACATTCAAGCCCTCCCAGTGTGCCATACTCCCAAACTCACTCCCTTACACCTGACAATCTCCATCAGGTGTATAATGAGTGCCTACTGTATGCAAGATCCAGGAAGCCTGCTTACAGCTGGGACAGTACCTTGTTAAATGTTGTGTACTCAGGGCCAAGCACAGTGTCTGGCCCAGAGTAAACTCCTGCTGGAGTTTCCCAGAACTCCACAGGGGAAGTTTCCACATGCAGAAGGAAATCTGTGTAACTGTCATTGAAGTGATTTGTCAGAGGGCCATAGTGGCTCCCAGACACACTCTGGCAGGAGGTATAGAAATTGCTGCTGAGAAGAGAGGAGGCCCCAGTACAGGGAGGGAGACCCAGGCTCAGGGACGGGCATGATACAGTCAGGGGCAGCAAGCAGGTGCACCTGGCTGGTGTATGTGGTTTGTGTGAAGGAGAAAGGGGAGAGGAACGCAGAAGGGTTGGCAGTAGTCACGCCTGTCATTGACTGTCAGGTCACAGACACTGAAAGGTTTAGGAAATAACAACAATTAAACCTAATAGATATTTTCTTCATGCCAGATACAGTTCTCACAATCTCCAGCAGGATTTCTCAACCTGGATACTCTTGACCTTTTGGGTCAGATGATTTTTGTGGTGGGGGGATGTCCTGGGAATTGCAGGATGGTTAGCAGCACCCCTGGCCTCTACCCACTAAATCCCAATAGAACCTTTCCCCCAGCTGTGACAACCAAAAATGTCTCCTGACACTGTTAAATGTCCCCTAGAAGGCAAAATCACCCCCAGTTGAGATCCATTGCTTTACATGTACTATTACATTTTTTGCAACCATAAAGTGGTTGCCTCTGCATGGAGAAGTTATGCCGTGTGTCCAGCTCAGTGGGTTTTTAAGGGGAAGGACATGTTAATTCAGAGCCTGTGACCTTACTATGCCATCTTTAACATGTCAAAGTATTAAATTTTAAAAGTACAGAATGCAGTAAGCCTTGGGCTTGCAGTTATGTAGACATTTATATGAAGTTGCATGTTCACTAATGATGCAAAATAACAATAGTAACAGAAGTTTAAATCAGAGAGATAAAATTATAGAGGCTTAATTTTTCTTTAATAATGTTAAATCTGTGTTTTTAAATATAGAACCATATACTTTAAACATTTTCAATATATTTTTAACACAAGGGAAGCATTTGATAGACTCCAGGCAATTGCTCAAACCTTATTTCTCCATCCATTTTCAAAAATGACTGGCTGAAATCAGTTCAGTGTCACTCATTCTTTGAGACTCAGCTCAAGCATTATCTCTTCCTCCAGGAAGTCTTCTCTGGCTTTTCTGCCAGTCCACTTTATCTCCTAGCATGACTTAACATGTTCATCTTTGTCGGAGAAGCATCTTATAGTCAAACTTTATCAGAGTCAGAACCCCTGATTTCATATTCAATATGCCATTCTTTCCCCCATGAAATTACAAGTTCTTTGATGCTGGACAAAACTTCTTTTAATCATTGAATCTCTAGCTACTAAGCTGTCTAACATAGCAGAGGGTATGCTTTACTAAATGTTTGTTGACTGAATAAACAAACATGGTTTGAGGAATCCATAGTTACAGGCATAATCCAGCAGACAGCCCTGTGACAGAGCTCTTCTCCCGAACCATGGCTGGGCCTCCCACCCCAGGCAGAGGACAATGTCTCTTGAGTACTAGGAACACAAAGGGTATAGGGGAGGACAATGACAAGGGGTCCGTGTTGTGTAGTGCTCTCCCACCCCGCTACCCACCCCATGGTCTCTCACTCTATTAGATTTCAGTCCTCTGCCTTGGGATAGAAACAGAGAAACATCAGAAAGTAGATAAAAGTGAAAAATATTCACCCTTTTGCTTAATACAGTCCTGGGATCTGGGGGGATCCTCTTGAAGCATCAGAACACGTGCCCTGTGTCTCTAAGGAAGTGCAACAAGGCCAGGAAGTTGGCTAATCCCTTTTAAATGCAACCAACTCTAAAGTCAACTTATGCAATAATGGCTTCTATTGATCAAACAATTATAATTGATATATGTGGTAACAGCTCCTATTTATCAAATATATAAATCCCAAAATAATTATACTCCATCTTTAAGCCTCATAACAACCCTATTATTATCACAGTATCACGTACCTCCGTGTGTCACTTCTTGTGTCTGTCAAATTGGGGTAACAATAATGACTGCCTCCTAGATCTTCATGACCCCTAAATGAGTTTATGCACATAAAGAGCTTAACATAGTGTTGAACATATCATAAGCCCTCCATAAATGGTATTTATTATCCTCTCCTATTTATAGATCAAGAAACTGAGACAGTCAAGATAAAAATCCTCCTATTTTTGTCTACCATGCCTCTCCCCCAAAAAATAATTTACTCAGGTTAAGTATAAGAAAGAAGGAAATTAGTGACCTTAGCAAAGGATTGGGCCCACCTGGCTCCCAGGGGTAGCACAAATAGGAAAGCGCGGGGTACTGTTGACTCCAGTCCCTGGTGCTTTGGTGCCCTCTGCTGGTATGAGGACTCAGCTTCTGGGAATTGGTGTTGAGGGGAGGGGCAGGACAAGGGAACAAATAGGTGTGTCCATCTGCTCTTTGTAATAAAATCTCCCTATACCTGAGTCTGTCCATCCCCTGTTTATATATACATAAAATACACAATAATTTATTTTATATATACATAAAATACACAATAATGTATTTTATATATACATAAAATACACAATATATATACACAATAATGGCGGGGTTTCTGAGACTAAGTGAAACAGAACTTTTAAGGGAAGAATATTACAAATTAAAAAGAACTTATGCTAACAGAATACTATAGGCACTGTATTGCCATATACACTTCCTCATTCAGTCACGTCAGGCTGGCAGGGCAGCGCGTGGGGAAAGAGACAGCAGACTGCCAGGCAGAGGTGAGTGAGCAGCTAGAGATCACTGGAGCACAGAAAAGGGCAGTGGCTGTACACACGTGGCCACACACACCTGTTCTGATATGCTAACACATGGGTTCACTACCTTTTAGGAGTATCTGCGTTCTCATACGCTCTCTGAAGTTTCCCATCAGTGAAGGGTCGGCTGGCAGTTAACAAGGCCAACGGACCATCCTAATAGAAGAGCAGTGGACATCTATAGGCTAAGAGCCCACTGTAGGACAGACGCTTTTAGGTGATATTTCATTTAATACAATAAGGAGGACTGTTCACTGCCACTTTGTAAATTTCTGAGGTATTAGGTAACTTGCCCGCAATCACACGGCTGGTGCTTGGCAGAGCTGAGCTTCCCTGCCTGCCTCCTCCTCCTCCCCTTCCCCACCACGCAGGCAGTGCACAGGGCCCCTGGGACCTCAGCATTCCCTGCCCACCCGCGGAGGGAGGGACCCACGCCGTCAGCCTCTCAGAATCCAACGACTGTCAGCATTTAAAAAGCAGCCTCCCCTGCTGCCTTTCAAAGGGAAAGGGAAGAATACATCTCGGACGGGAAGTAGTTGGATGCTGAAGATGAAATCAGATTGGCTTTCCTGGGGTGACTTAGTGGGTCTGAATCATCCAGCGAAAACAAAACTTTGCCATCTGGTAATTACCTTGGGGCTGAGGTGTCAATCCTTCTCCTTCCTCAGGCCCTCTGGAGGAAAACTCCAGCCACTGGGTGGTCCAGATGGCCAGAGGCCTTTGCACAATGAACAGAGGCTGCTGATACATACGTGACTCCTTTTGCCACAGGAAGTCCTCCCATGAAAAAATACATTCAGGAAGATTTTCCTCCTCATAAATGGCTTTAGAGAGTCAGCAACTTCTGGGGAGGAAAATATTCAAAGACTTCAGGAAATCTTCTGTGCATACGAACTCCCCAACCCTGTCTCTGTTAGTTAATGTCTTCTGTGCTTACCACCCCTATATTCATTCCTCTGGGGTAGCCTAAAGAACTGTCTCACCAGAAAAAGGGGAGAATCTTTTGATAACAAGTGTTGTTCTATCTCAAAAGATATAGAAAAGTGGTTTCTCCCCTTCTCCCATTTGTTCTTGCACCCTGACAGTACAGCACCCTGTGGAAACACTCTCTGCTTGGACTTCATATCTGATTCACCCCCACCGCAGAGAGTACCTAATAGACTTTGAGAAGGGAGACATCCAATACAAGAGGACAGAATTCTTCCAAGGAAGGGAGGGTTAGATAACCCTGATCTTCCAGATCACAAAGCAGCCAGGACTCCTAACAGGCACTCCGGAGTCCTAGGCAGCCTCCTGCCGATCACTTAGTCCCAATTTTCTTCCTATTCACATCAAGAGTTGAGACGCAACATAATATAACAAGGCTTCAATTAGATAGGGGTACATATTCCAGTATATATGACGTGGGACTGTCACTAACCTCTCTGAACTTTGTTTTCATTCTATGTGAAGTAAGAATAATAAAACTACTTCAAAGATTTATTATGATGATTCAACCCTTTAATATATTTGTCTGGCATATATTGAGTGCTTAATACAATTTTTGCTAGTACATTAATATTGACATTATATTAATGTTGATTTTATTATTGATATATATCTACATTAATATTATCGAGGTCAAAGCCATACTCATACATGCCCTTGAGCCCAAAGTACACAGTTATCCTGTATGTAGGGACTCCCATCATCATCAGTATGGACGTTGGGAACCTGATGACTGTGTGCTATGGAGGGCTGTCCTGCGCGTTGTAGGATGCTTCGTGCCCAAAAGCACCTTCCCTCCAGTTGCAACAACCAAAAATGTCTCCTGGCATTGCTGAATGTCTCCTGGGAGGGGAGAAATTGTACCCAGTTGAAGACTCTACTCTGGTGTATCCTATACCAGTCACTCAACTTTCTTTAGTGGGAAAAAGGGGGGGGGGGCTCTCTTGATCATTCAATTGATTACTAAGTGAGATACTTTCAGCGTTAGCTCAATTCATTCCCCATAATAGTGCTGTATGATGTGCCTATTTATAGGTGAGGAAGCTGAGAACCCCAAGCCTATCTAACTGCAGGGATGACTGGCACTCGTGAAGGCCAAAAGTAAGATACAGCCTGAGAAAAGAGAGAATGGAGGCTTGTTGGCAGGTCATAGGGAAGCCAGGCCAAAAATGAAGTCTTAGAGTCACAGAAAACAAAAAGAAGAAATGTCACAGAAACCAAGGGGCTGAGCACTAATTCTGGGTAAGGGGTCTGCAGGTTCTGGCCAGTGTCCAGAGAGGCAAGTGCCCAGTTGTGAGGACTGTTTGAACCTTAAAGTGATGAGTCGCATCCTCACCCTCACAAAAAGGAATTTCGGAGGTCAGTAAAGGTGAGTGTGGCCAGCTAGAGAAAAAACAGTTAGGAATGGAGAGGAAACAACAAACGAACACTACTGCCATTAGCGAAGAATCAGATGTAAGCCAGTTACAGAGGATTCATCTATTTGCATGGAATTTCCACCCTGAGCTCTGTCCTGCTGGAATAAATCAGGGTGGAAACACTAACCTATTCTCTGAGACTGTTATTATTAGATGACTCACCAAGCAGGAAAGAGAGGGAAAAAGGAAATAGGCCAGTGTGACCATCTAATGAGGAGGTAAAGCCCTGCTCCCTGAGCTCAGGGGAGAGCCGAGATTAAAATGGTGTTCCCTACTGGTTTGCTCACATCATCCTGAGTGCTAAGCTGAGCCATTTGCATGGCTGTTGGAGCTGGGAGTCTCAAAAGGAATAGTTTGGGGGTCTTGCTCTGTAATTGACCACCTAGACAACCCTAGATGTATTATTTTTCTCCTCTGAGCTGCAATTTCTTTATCTTTTGAAGCCAGGGAACAGCATCTGCCTTAAGTAGCTCTTTGTGAGATGTCAAGAAGAGAGAATTGCATGAAAGGTAGCCTAATATCTACCCCAGTTGAAGAAAAGAGGGTCTCAAGGCCTTGTTCCATCCCTTAAACTGTAAGACTGGGTTTCAAGTTTTTAGTGCACAGATTCCCAATCTATGGCAGAGACTCTAACAAGCTCTTCCTAATCTGGGTTCCTCTCTATATTAGCTACCTATTGCTGTATCTCCATTTACTCCAAAACATAGCAGCTAAATCAATACACATCTGTCATCACACAGTGTCTGTGGGTCAAGAATGCAGATACAGCTCATCTGGGTCATCAGTTTCAGGGCCTCTCTCATAGGCTACAATGAAAGTGTCTGCTGGGCACAGCCATCTTGAGATTCAGCTGGGATGGATCCACTTCCATCATTCAGTGGTCGTTGGCACGATTCAGCTCTTCCTGGGCTATTGGGCTGAGGGCCTCAGTTCTTTGCTGGCTGTTGGCCAAAGGCCATTTACAGCTGTATATGATTTGGGCCTCTCTGACATGGCAGCCTGCATTGTCCAGGCAAGCAAGAGTGAGACTCTGCCAGGAAAACAGAAGTAGAGTCTTTTGTAACCTAATCACAGAAATGACACCCATAACCTTTACTTTATTCCATTCATTAGAAGTAAATCCCTAGGGCCACCAACACTCAGTGTGAGGGGATTAAACAAGGGCATAAAACCTGAAAACAAGGACCATCGAAGGCTACCTGAGGGTCTGCCTACCACAATAGATTTCAAAGGGAGTCACCAGGCTAAACTTCCTGGTTCTCTTCCTGTGGCTGTCTGACAAGATTTTAGCCAACAACATGAACAAATTAATGTGCTACGTTTCCTGAGTACTTTTCCATCCCACCAGCAGGATGCAGACAGGCATGGTGGCCCTGGAAGCCATGTATTGAAAGGACTGAGTCAGGAGATGGAAGAAGCTTGAGAGGCTGACTCAGCAATTTAATGGTGGAAAGAGGGCATCCCCTTACCACAAACACCATTTTGGACTTTAAATCATCAAAAAAATCACTTTCTATCATGTTTGAGCTATTAAAAATCTAAGGGTGGTTGCTTTTAGTTTAATATTGCCTACTATGTGTCCCCAGAAGGCTATGGAGTAGACAAGGTCATAAGGGGTGTGGAAGCAGCACTGTGCAGTTGGGCTGAGAGAGAGAGGGCATTCTAACAGTCAAAGACTGTCCTGCAGGCCGTGAACTTCTCCCAAGACACACACGCAATCCACACACATCCTTTGTCTACATATTTAGGATAAATGTATCCAGAAAAATACATAAAATGTTGAATGTGAATGTATTTCTTATGGAAAATGGTAACAGGTAGAGTCTTCCATCCAACATAGAATGAATTCTATCCAATACATAGAAATTATACAATGCATAGAACACAGAATTGAAATTGCTCAACACGGGAGAATTAAAAAAGGAGCCTGGCTGCAGTGGCTCATGCCTGTAATCCTGCGAGGCCGAGACAAAGGAACTGCTTGAGCTCAGGAGTTCAAGTCCAGCCTGAGCAAGAGCAACACCCTATCTCTACTAAAAATAGGAAAAAAAAAAAAAAAAACAGCCAGGCATTGTGGCAGGCACCTGTAGCCCCACTTACTCAGGAAGCTTAGGCAAGAGAATCTCTTGAGCCCAAGAGTTTGAAGTTGCTGTGAGCTATTATGATACCACAGCAATTAACCCCAGGACCATAGAGTGAGACACTATCTCAAAAAAAAAAAAAAAGAAGAAGGAGAAGAAGAAAAATAAAAAAGAATTAAAAAAGAAATATCCACTGCATACAAAAGCAGGACATTGAGGATAACAACAAGGAAGAAAAAGTAAGATCCAGGAGTTATAGAAATTGCAAAGAAGGCTCCAGCCATAGAAATGGGGTTTTAGTCGATTTCAACTAAATCTCCAAGGGACAACCCAGGCCTAAATGGCATCTGGGCTTTATGTGAAGAAATCCAGTAGAGGACAGAGGAACAAGGACAAGGACCCAGGTCAGTTCCAGGAGCAGGAATCACAATCTGTGCTCAGGGACTCAGAGATAAAATGATAGCACTTGGTACAGGACGACCTGGGTTGCCGGCTTCTCATGGGTCAATGCTGAAAAGAATGAATGAGCTCATGATTAATGGTCACAGGGGAAGGGATGAACCTCAGTGGACAGGACTCATTCCAGGAAAAGCCCCTCAAGAATGTACCAGGTCTTGACTGATTGGCTTCAGTCCATCCATAGCTTTATTCAGTTTAGCAGCAATTCTGAACAGCATAAAATGTGACCATGTCACTCACCATCTTCTGGCACGTAAATATACTCATGTCATGCTTCAATCCTCAGTTTTCCTGAATTGTCACTTCACAACTTCTAGCTGATCCTCAAATTAAAACAGACCATAAAAGGAAAAGACATCTGACAGCCCAGAAACCATCAGACCCAACCAACAGACTATTTGAAGGTGACTTCAAAAGACAGTTTCAGATACGTTTCAACGAGCAGCACAGAGGTGAGACGATTGTGTAGGGTCTGAAGGGAAGGCCTTGGGAGGGTCAATCATAAAAGTGTCTTTTCATTGTTCCATGGAATATATTTATTTCATCAGCCATCAAACTTTTGTTAATTGTGCCTATTACAAGAAGGAGCTGATGACAGACAGGAAGAGATGCGTGTTTGGGTGGGAAACAGCTCATTTAAAGCAGAGTTTATTTCCTGATGTCAGAGGAGGTGACTCCCAGCAAGCTGTCAAGGGACCATACGCCGGTTTGGGCATGTACACTGTCTAGTCCTTCTGCTCTTTGGTTGTTTTGTTGTTTCTTGGTTTCTTTTCAGTTTTGTTTGTTCGTTTGCCTATTGCCCTCCTAAGAGTAATCCTGTGTGCTCTCTCTTTTGCCCAGAGGTTATAGATTAAATAGATCGACAGAAATACAGAGGGTGCCAAAAAAAGTACAGACATTTTAAGAAAGAAAACCACTGCATTAAAATTGCAATATTCAATATATACCCATAACGTTTGTTACCTTGTATGTTGGATCCGGTATCTCTTGTAATTGCAAAAGTCAAACGTCACTTTTCTGATACACCCTTGATGTCAATCACAGCTGTTCTGGTTAGCAGCTTATGTCCTCATGTCCTCCCCTTCTGTTCTTTTGTCTTCATGTCAGATTTCAGTTTTGTTAGCCGTAAAGTACAAACATCCTCCATTTTAAAATGCCTCAAATCTATTTGGAAAAGCTGATCGTTAGAATGATTAAGTTCCTCCAAAAAATGGTCCAGGCAGTATGCTCTTCAGCCACCACAATTAACTGTGGATTTTTTGGTGTGTCTTCAATTTGGTCATATTAAGTGTTAGGTGTCTGTTTTCTCCCTTCCTGTGTGACCTTGTATTTTCTCCTCCATCCCCACCCCATCCAAACTCAGGCAGCATTTTTTATGGTCTACTAGGGATGTTGTTGTTTTTGAAATATTTTGTCACTGGCTCCTTCAAAATATATCATACGGGAAAGCTAAACCTAGAGTTATGTGATTATATGAATATTATGCTAAACAGTTTTAAAAGTTCATCTGTAATGTCTAACTGCACAGTGATGCTCTCCTCCTCCTGCCCTCACACCCATCCACTGGAAGACATCATGTCTGCAGTGAACGGCCATGTCCAGGCCTGCTGCACTGAACGCTCAAGGAGACCCACAAGTACACCAAGAGCAGGAAATAAAGAGCAGAGCCTTATACTTATGTAACTGTGATGTAGCTACAAATTCTGAACCCGGACCATTAGTGCCAGTCACATGGGCTGCCCCATCCCCAATCTTCTCCCATCCTTAATTATGAGGTCTCTGAAGCTCTAGAGTCTGCTGATGTAAGTTCCTCACTCTGCTGGAGAACTAAGTAGGTCCCTAGCAGTGACATCCTCTTACACCATCACATGTCTTGGATCTCAGCATTGTCTTCTGGAACACTAGTCTGCTGTCTGGAGTAGAATGAAATAACAGGAACCCTGTCATGTCTGGGTATAGTGTTGGCCAATCTCAAACACACGCCAACCTTTACAATCTAACCTATCTCTGATGCACCAACATCTACACTTTTGTCCAAATGTATACAGACATATAAACACATATGCAGCCCCTTTCTTCTCTTCTATTAAAAATAGGATCACACTAAGTAATAGTTACTGTTTTGTCAATACAACATTAGGGCAACCTTAAAGGGCGTTGTACTAAACTTCTCATCCCCGGGTGGACTTTTCACCTCATATTACAATAGATAGCAAAAACTGGCTTGCTCAGTCCTCCAGTTCCCATGTAGGACATTGTCCCATGTACTTGGCTATAAAGTGAAAAGCTTCATTTCCCAAACCCCTTTTCAATTAGTGCTTCCCATTAATTCAGCCTCTCCCAAGTAAACATACCTCCGTGAGACCTGAAAGATAGTAAGGCCTTCAAGAACCACAGACCAACAGCTCCTCTGACACATAGTGGAGACTTTAGGTTTTCCTGCAGTCACTGTCTCAGAAGCCTGGTGTTCGGTGCCCAGCTATGGAGATGCAGACTAGCAGAGAGGTCAATCTGTGCTCTGCACACCATCTGACACTTCACCACAAAGTTTTTTGTCACTTTTCCTGGTATGGTCAGTGTTATCAAACTTGACCTTCTTGAAGCTAAGTGCATTCTGGCCCCCTTGGGTCCTAGAATGTTTCTTTGCTAGGATTTCATCTCAGAAGCTATCACCTCTCCAACAAAATGAGATACATAGAGGTGAATACAAACTGCAGAAAACTGAATTTCCTTTATTGATCTTAGATCAATTGAGCTTAGATTCTATCCTGTGAAAGTGCAGATCTGTGAAAGACACAAAGACAGTGGCCACTTACATATCATTCATTTCTCATTCATTAAAAACATTTACTGTGTAACTATGCTAGATGTGAGGAATACAATTTCTGCTCTCAATGAGCTCACAATTCAGTGAGAGAGATTTATAAGAAAACAGGAAATGTTGAGTGGGAAAAGCAGAGTACATTGAGCACCTAGCCTTGTCTTGAGGGGTCAGAACAAATTCTCCCTGGGGCAGGGTCATCCAAGCTCACACTGAAGCTAAGTGGAGGAGGACAGAAGAACAACTCTGCACAGAGCCAACAGTGTGTGCAAAGGCCCTGAGCTGAGAGGGTTGAGGGAACAGCTCCTCGGTGTTCAACGTAAACTCTCCCGATAATGATATGGGTGTTATAGTAAAGCTGAAGGATTAAGCAGGGTCCAGATCACAGAATTTCTTTGGCATATTTGGTTTAAACTTGATCTATTTTGATTCAAATGAAGATTTTTCTGGCAGAGTGTATTTTGGTAAGCAGGAGAGCAAGTATAATATATGAGCAAATAAGAGCCAGTGGAAAGCTGTGGAGCACTTGAAGGCAGGCAGGGAAGAAAATATGGCAGGAGAGATAAAAACTACAAAAAGGGAGCTACTGAGAGCCAGTTTTGACAGCCATGCATGTTCACATATCTCTGATCCCAAACTTTTGGAGGCAGACATGAGCTCCAGAGAGTGTGCACAATTTAAAGTAGCCCGAATGCCACTCCTGCTTTATAGATCTGCTCCGGATCCTGTCCCAGGCAAGCAGGGGACCTTGGTGCAGTCACAGAACATGTATTCCGCAGGGCAGAGGAACAGTATCCAATGGAACAGGAAGGATAAGACATTGTCCTACCAGCCAGTGCTGGAGCTGCCTCCCAGACCTGGCTCATGAACTTCCAGAGCCCCTCGGACCCCTGCTGGCTGCAGCTTATTCCAAGTGATTCCTCAAAGGAGGGAAAGCCTTCATCTGGAGCTCCTAAGAAAGAAAACCCCAGCACAGGCTGCCAGTGGGAGAATTTATGGCTCATCACCTCTCCATTCTCTATCAAGATAGATAAATGTCCCCACCCGTGCAAAGACCTAGTCCACACCACTGCTTTGAAAGTGATGTAAAATTAAAAAGTCTTTTTCCAAAGAGTTCATTCCAGAAAGCCAAAGCCAAGTAAAATACACTGTTGCTTCCAAGATGAATGCCTCACCTGGCAAGCTCTGCCACTCTCCAGCTGTATGCTGGGGTTCCTTGTCTCAGTGCATTAGCTGACTTTTAAATTCAAACTCAAGTGTTTCTTCTATGGGGAAACACTTCCAAAAAATTAAAATAAAAAATAAAAAACTCCCTCACATGCAGAATGCAATAGCAACTTTGGATCTGAGAAGTTCTAAAATCAAAAGATTATTCTCTTTTAACCCTTGGCAGCTCCAGGCAGAAGAGGGGAAGGATTTACTTCCTAGCTGAGATGCCTATCAAGAACACCACAATTGCAGTGTTTGAGTTCCAGCTCTGTCACTTACAAATTGTGAGCTCTTAAAAACTCACTCACTTCCTCTCTTCCCTGAGTCTCAATTTCCCTGTCTTTAATGGAGATAATAATCATCCCTTCCTCTTGGAGTAGTCATGAGGCTTAAATGAAAAATGCAGGGCTAGTGCCGAGCACAGGACTCACACTCAGCTCACAGTGCCTGGCTGTTCGGTGGGTTGGTTATTTCTCTGCTGAGGGGAGACCCTAGCTGACAATGGCAGATGCAAGCAGAGCCTGGAAGGTCATAGTTCTCATGGAGCACCAGACTTCAGAGGTCACTCCCTGGTGATGCTCAAGAAAAGGCAAATGAAAGGAAAACCCAAGAGCAAATGAGAACATTATCAATCAATTGATACTAGTGGTTCATTCCCACACACATATTAATGTATTCATTCACCACCATACCTAATTCCAAGCTCACTTCCAAATATCATAAAGATTACTATAAAAGAAAGGACAAGGCTTAGTGCCTTGCTGTGTGACTGCCCAGCTGGGCTGTCCATCATCCCCCCAACAGGGAGATATCCTGGCAGTGAGTAGCAGGGACTTCCAAATACTGTTCAGAAATTCTTTCATTCATTGCCTTCTTTTCCTATGTCGATTCAACCCTGGGTAGTTAAACTTATTTAAATCTTACATCCCTTCTCCACCCTCCTTTACCCTCTCCCAGAATATTGGTAAAGGGATGACAAATTTTTTGGAGCAAAAATCCCATAAAGATCTGGGTGGGTTGTGAAGCCGAGCTGGTGGTGGTGGTGTTCGTAAAGTCTGGCACAGGCTCCTGAATGTAAGCAAGAGCCCTTGGATTCTTTCTTTCTCATCCATAACCATGGCTATAATGAAAATAGAACAGTGCCTTGCTGGATACCTGACTTGGGATGGCTTCTCAAAACATGTTTCTCCATCTAGGCTCAACTAAAGAATGGTTTCCAAATAAGCTCTACACACACACACACACACACACACACACACACACACACAGACTCCTCTTGCACATGCTCCAGAATATCATATAAAAGGCATAAAATATTGATGATGCTGCAACTTGGATGAACCTCAAAAACATTCTGCTAAGTGAAATAAGCTGGTCATAAAAGGTCACATATTGTCAGATTCCATTTAAATGAAATATTAGACTAAATGCCAGGTAAATCTAGAGAGGGAACATGGATGGGTGGTCGCCCAGGTCCAGGGAAGGTGGGAATAAGGAGTGACTACCCAACGGGCACAGGTTTCCCTTGGGGGTGATGAAAACATGTTGGTACTAGACAGAGGTGGTGACAGAAGTGGTGGTTGCACAACATTCTCAATGTTCCACATGCCCCTAAAGTCTGCACTTAAAATGATTGCTTTTATGTGAATTCCAATTCAATTTTTTAAAATACGAAGTTTTCTGCCCATGTTTTTAAGACCTACTCTGAGTGTTGCTGTTCTCCCAACCTTTTTTCTCATCATTCACCACCTATCTCCTGCACCACAGCACACAGCTTCCTAATCCCTGCAATATTTTACACATGAAAAATAAACTGTTCTCCAATAGGGGCAGAGCATGTTTTATAGACTTGAAGCCTTTAGAAATTGAGAAGTGCATTTAGAAATGCAAAATTATATAAAATCGGGTACAAAAGTAAATATTTAATTAGTGTGAAGAAAAGAAATTACAAGGTATAAATTTTATAAAGCTAATACTATAAACATCACAAAATCCATCCCAAAAGAAACATGCTATGTTTCATTAATTAATTTCTTGGCATACATCCATTCATAATAGATTTTTCTGTATTTTTTAGCTACATATGCTTCAATCACCTCTTTGATCACCTAGAGGGAATAGAAAGATAATCCAGCCTTCCTCTAACATAGCTGATGAAATTTGTATTTTTATTAATGGTTTAGAAAAGTTCCTTTCAGCTCCATAACTCATCATTGGTAACATTATGTGAATTTTGAAATTTGGGTGAAATTTAAGGACACCCCTCTTAAGTTTATTGGTGTACAAGTTGTAAGATTTCAGAACTTTTAAGTTCGTTATGGAGTGACTAAATTTAAATTCCCTCATACGCTTTCCATGCCAGGAACCCTGGGACAAGTTCAACTGCCAGACCACCTCTGTCTCTGAATTTTGTGTTGCAACACCTGGTGAATCAGCCCAGTGGATAGTGGAATTACTTCTAGAAAGCCATCTCAACTATGGACAGCCAATAAAAACAAGACCATGCACAGAAGTTACTGCAAACCACATAAATTATCCCAACTAAACACAGACCAAATGTCACTGCAATTCAATTTCCCATTAGTAGGATCCCAAGAGTTGGGGGTTGGGGCTCCCATTTTCCCAAGTCCAGTTGACACCATTCAATTAGAAATAGAGGTTTTGTTTAGGAAGAACAAAGAGAAAGTTTAGAGCATTCCAAAGAGAGTTGAAAGTGGGTCCCTCTCATAGACAGAAAAGGTGAGAGAGATGGAGAGGCAAAGATCTGCAGGGGTGTATATACTCTCTCCAGTTGAAACTGACCACAAGTCTTTCATTGGCCTCTCTGCACCTTCAGGCAGTATTGTCCTCTCCTATTGGTCATGGGTTGCCTAGGTTACTTCATACCCACATTCTTATGGGCCCTCCAGACTTCCTGGTTCAGCAGGCCAGGTTTTCCTCCCACCCCCCTTGGAGTTCCTTTCTTGGTGTCCGGTCTCACCAAGAATGTCTGCAGCCCCTTAAGCAAGAGAAGAAAATATGATAAAGGAGATATGACAGTGTAAAAAGACGATAGTCTTAATCTGTCTTGATTCAAATACCTTAATTTTATAAATTTTGGCAGGAAAAGATGGCTGATGAGAGATATAGTTTACTGGACCATCCTGGAGGGAAGAAAGGGTTTCAGATAAAAGAAAGGGGAGGAAGCATATGGCTCAAGTGTAGGTCAGAGGAAAAAGTACTTACAAAGTAAAATTGCAAACCAGAGAAGGAAGAAGAAAAAGGGGGAAAAAGTTATCAGTGAAGGTTGAACCCAGAGAGGCTCAGAGCTCAGTGAAGGGGGAAGGGGAGATCCCTTTCTCCTTCCCACCCTCTTTCTGTGATTAGCCAGCTACCAAATTACTTGGAAGTTTTTCCAGCCCCTCAAGCCCAAGCACTGCGACAATCATAGAATTGTTGGGAGAACTTGTGTAATGCTGGAGCTTGAACATTCTGTGCAGGGTTCCCCTCCAAGAAGAGTGACCTGAGAGGTCAGGAGCCAGCTTTCTTCCTGTCCTCCCCACCCATTGCAATTGGAAGAGAAGTGTGAGCCGAGAACATCTTGCCTCTTCCCGGCTGGCACCTCTTCCAGAGAGTGGGGCCCATGCTTTTCCCCTTAAGGACTTGTAGTGCACCAGAGAGGCCAGATCTAAGAGCTCCCTGCCTTCCAGCATCTCTTGGAGATGAATACCAGTGGGTCAGACATGTAGGCCAGACCCCATGCCCACAGGACTCAAGCAGATTGCTAGAGGACACATCAGGGGGGTTTGGGAGCTGGACTCAGAAGGTGAGGGGTCCACCTACGTGGAACTGATGGGACAATACAGTGGAGGCTAAGCCATGGTGATGGGAAAGCACACATTCTCCCCACAGGAAAGCCATGCTGCTGATGAGGGTGGGTCTTCCCACAGGGAAGGTCCCTGCCAGCAGCTCCATAGCAACTGAGTGTGGCATATTCAGGCTCCTGTTTGTATCCAGACACCAGAGGGCAGGGGTAACATAAGAGGGAGCTCACTTCCAACAGCAAGTCTGAGAATTACAAACCCCTCCTAATGAGCAGTCACCCAGTTTGGAGGGCCTGCCTTGACCTCCCTCCCAGAAGCCCAGCTAGGTGGCCAAGAAAATAATCTTTGAGCCCTGCCCAGTCTTGGCCAAGCCTTTCTGACTCACCCAAACTAACCATGCCCAGCCTCTCTCCTCCACCCACCACTGCTATGGTGGAGAGCCAGACCCTGGAAGCTACAGGGCCCCTCCCAAGGCCTGGGACATTCAAGTGCTCCTCCTGAGGGAGGCACTGGCCCTTATTGCAGACACAAAAGAACATCTCTGCAATTGGCCCTTTGCTGCAAGCATCAACCACTGAGAGAACAATTCTATCGCTCATTACAGCATCTACCAACTCAGTCAAATGGACTATGCCTGATTGTTATTCACTAGTATCACCCACCATCTCAGAGACTAAGCTGGGGGGCCCAGTACAATTCACACTTGTAAGAGGTGAAAACAGCAGGAAAAAGGCAACCCAAGGGGACACTGATTTTTAGGAGAGGAATAAAACTTACATGCACTTCATATGTAAGAGGTCTCCCTCCTCCACTGCAGGATTGGAGAGGAGGAGGGAATGTCTGGGCCAGAGACATTCCACTGGACAGCAGGTGCAGCAGAATCTGGTGCCTACCAATCCCAGTTTTCTGCAACTGGTGCCGTCCTGATCACTCTGGTTCATGAAGTAGTAGCCTTGGCTTCACCCCCACTGGCTGAAGAGGGAACAGACACTCCCTCACGTTGTGTCCTATGACTAGAAGCTGAGTACACGTGCTCCCCAGCCTGGAAGCTAAATAGAGGAGGAGCCCCAGATGCCACTTTGGAAGCCTGGGCAACTGCCTCAGTTGGTCCTAGGTGCGAGGGAAGAACTTTAGCCAGCCAGGAGCTCTGGCCTGCCTCCACGGACCCTGGGCCACTAAGCCTGTGTAACTGGGAGATATCACCTTACCCAGGTTAGAATGGCTTTTATTTAAAAGTCTAAAAACAGTGGATGTTCATATGGATGCAGAGAAAAAGGAATGACTACACACTGTTGGTGGGACTGCAAATTAATACAACCCTATGGAAAACAGTATGGAGATTCCTCAAAGAACTAAAAGTAGATAAACCATTCTGTCCAGCAAATACCCACTATTGGGTATTGACAAAAGGAAAAGAAGACTTCTCATTAAAAGGACACCTGCACCTGGCAGTGCCTGTGGCCCAAAGGAGTAGGGCGCCGGCCCCATATGCCAGAGATGGCGGGTTCAAACCCAGCCCCAGCCAAAAACTGCAAAAAAAAAAAAAAAAAACAAGACACCTGCACCCAAATATTTATTGCAGCACAATTCACAGTTTCAAAGATATGGAATAAATCCATGAGTGGATTATAAAATGTGATATATATATATATATATATCCTGGAGTACTACTCAGCCATAAAAAAGATGACTTAATTCCTTTTTCAAAAATCTGGATGGAGCAGGAGACCATTCTCCTAAGTGAAGTACCTGAGGAATGAATAAACAAACACCACATGTACTCACTCTCAAACTGGAGCTAACCAGTGCACATATATGTGCACAGAGGAAAGTAAAAGTCAGTGGAAGGTGGAGGGGGGGCAAAAACCTACCTAATGGATACTTAGGTGATAGGTATCCCTACAGCTGAGATTCAAGCATTACATAAGTGATCCATGGAACCTAAAAACTTGTACCCCTTAATATTTTGAAATTGTTGAAAAATGGCAAATTTTGTAAAAACAAATGAGTGTGAGCCTTGCTGGGGGCCGTCCAGTCCTTGACTGGTGAGAGTCCAGAGACTAAAGTTTTGTTGGCTTCATTGTAAACCAACTCTGTTCTGGATAGAGAGAGGCAACATTTAGTAACTCACCTTGTCTTTATTCTTTGTTTTTTACTTTTCTTTTTGTTTCATTTTTTTGTTGTTGTTGTTTTGTTTTTGTTTTTTGTTTTTTTGCTTCTTTTCTTTTTTAATTAAATCATAGCTGTGTACATTAATGTTCTTTGTTTTTTTCTTTCTTCAAAGTAAATGTTTTATTTTTAAGGAAATAACATATGCAGTGCAATTCTAAACATCAAACAACACTAATACTCTTTACAAAAATAGCACAATCTATTCTCCTCCTAACCCACCCCCAATTAGTCACAAGCCCCCGTTTTCAACTCTTATAATTCCTTTTTCTAATAAGTATGTCATTATTTTAAAATAGCATGCTTTTGCCACTATCTTTGAAATCAACCACTTTAGACATTATCTATTTTTTGTATTGTTGGAAATTAAAATTTCATTCTTTTACCAATAACTCATGGTTTCTTTCTCTTTCCCCCACTCCACACCAATGGGTTCCCACCAAACTTGTAGCAGAATCCAAGCTACTTTGCCTGTCTTTCAGGATCCTACTTGATCCAACCCTTCCTTCTTCTCTGACCTCTTCATTCACCACTCTCCCTTATTCATCATCCCCCAGCCACATTTGCTGTCTCCCGTATCTCAGAAATATCAAGCTTATTCTTGCCTTGAAGCATCTGCTTATTAACTTTTTCCCTGGCTCTATTTCTCATTCCCATTCCTAAACATTGACCTTCTTACACTTTATTGTATTTGTGCATTCTTCTCTTTTATTCTATTGCATTTTTTAATAAGCTGACCCAAATTTTTCTTGGAACAAATCAACATCTTCATCTCTTCATTTAACAAATATATTTGCTGGGCTTTAAACTAGGTACAAGGGATATACAAGTGTTAATGAATGAGGGAGACATTATGTTTGCCCTCACAGTCCATACAATTTTGTGGGGAAAACCAAGCAACAGAAAGGGGAATTAGCATGAGGTGTGATGAGCATCATGATAAGAGAATTTCATGGGAGGAGTGGAGAGAGTTCTACCCAGTCTAAGGTGTCGGTGAAGGTGTGCTGGAAGAAGTGGCCTTTACCTTGAGACTTGAAGGATAAGCAGAAGAAGCCTAGCAGAGATGATGTGGAAGAGTGTGCCAGGCAGAGGGAAAGACAAGCTCAAAGACAAAAGGAAAGAGGGAGTGGTGTAATCAAGATACCAAGTTACTGAGAGGTGGAGCATGATTTTAGACAGGATGGACGTGTAGCCCACCTCTCCCAAGTCATCAGGTGAGAGGAAGGGGGGTCTGGACCTTTGCCCTGTGTGGATTATTGGTATGGACAGACAGCTGGAGATGTGCAGCAAATTGGCGATTGCTGTATATGAGGTGTAATTTAAAACCATGGACTCTGTTGTAGAGATTTTCCCTGCTTGGCCATGCTGGTCGGCAGCCCTCTCCCTCGTAGAGGACAGCAGTTTGCAATTCCTGCCAAAACCCAACTGACGAAAATTTATTCCTGAGCAGAGTTTGGCACCCGAAAGGGGAGACACTCAAAATCACAAGGAACTTAGCAACCTGATAGAAAATTGAAAGGAAGATATCCCAGCCAGGAAACAAACATTTTGAATTGTCCAAAATGGTGGGCACCTTCCCCCAGAACAACAGGAGTGATTAAATAGACCGGACCATTCCTGGTGGAGAATATTGGTGCAAGCTGGCAGTTCAGGCTGCGCAGTGAACCGGTGGGTGGCTGAACTCAAAATTCCAGACTTAAAAGTGACGCTCTGAGCCACAAAACTGAGTATAAGGTTTCCCCGCACCACACCTGCAGTGGCAGCGACCTTGCGGCAGCCAGCACCCTCCCCCACAGCCAATTGCAGTTGCCAGTTTGCAGGAGAACACGGGAGCAGAGTGGAAAGATTTGTGATGTGTGGACTCCTGCCCTGAGTTGGGAGGTCAGATAGTACTGTCTGGAACAGAGCAGCTGAGGTTGCACAACTATTAGATAAAAAAACTTTTACAGACAATCCAAAATGGCAATTGGCCAGGTAGGGTGGTTACTGTGGTAACAGTAATAAACTGTGAATCAGGTATAAACTTGGGAACCACTCACAGAGCCACCTGGTGTCCAGAAAGTATATTGCATTATAAATATATTCCTACAAAAGGTGATCCCTACATCATATATATAGATGTATATAGTTCTACATATATGCAAGAATAATATTTTTGTGGTTGGTGCCATTTTTTTCTCATCATTTTCTAGGAGGAACTATCGTTAATTTTTATTATTTTTTATATTTTTTATTTTTATTTTTTCTATTTTTAATTTTTTCTTTCCTCTTTTTTAACTTTTTTATGAACACCACTTTTTTTTTGCTCCCTTCACTCTTCCTCCTCTTCCCTTCCTATGGTTTCTGAGAGGGCCTACATCAGATTTCTAGAGGGTTTTTTGCTTGTTTGTTCATTTTGTTTGTATGTTTTTTACCCTTTTTATCTCTTTTCTCAATTATTTTATGATTATCATTATTTTTATTGTAGCTGTTTTGTTTTTGTTGTTGTTGTCTATATGTCTGTGTATTTCTGATTGTTTGTGAATCTGTGGGCTTGTGTGTCTGGTAGCCTTTTTATCTGTTGATTTGTTCATTTGGTCTCAATGAGTTTGGTGTTTCAACCTGCAAGGCTGAGCTCCCAGCACTCCCTTCCACTCTCACTCTGAGGTCTGGAGGCCTGTCCCCTAGGAGTCCAGATTCTTGGGTGACTTCTCAAGGGGTGGGGACAGGGCGTGGACTGCAGCTGGTCAGTGCTGATTCTGCACCACAGGAGTGAGGAGACAACAGTCCACTGAGAAGGAACCACACAGGAGTGGCAGTGCTCTGAGGAACAGAGAAGCAGCAGTTTTTGGCAACAATACGGCCCACCCCCAGATATTCCGAAGCCACAACCCCTGTCTCCCTGGGCATCCAGAGGAGGCCGGGCACCTTCTCAGACGGCAATGACCACGGAACAGATCTGGGACTGAAACACAGGCCTCGTGAGTGAAGGGTTTCCCTGTGGCCATACTGGCCTAGGTGGAGCGTGGGAACTAGAAAACACATGTACAGAGCTGGGAAATTCCCAGGACAGGGCTGTCCCAGAGGACCACTTTACTGAGCCTATGACGCACCTGGCCCTCAGGGGATCATCAGCCTATAGACAAAGGAAGGCAGGAGGCTAGAGCTGACTGTGCTACAAATACAAACCTGAAGGAGTAAAGACAGGGCCTGAGGCACAAGTTCTGGGTACTCAAAACAGCTTCTCTTCTGCAGAGGAATTTAGCAGGGACAGAAATTCCCACAAAGTTGTTCTGTTCTGCCAGTAACATTAATCAGGGGCAGGGCTGGAATTGAGTGAACACCCCCCAGCCTCCATCAAGCACCCGAGGTTGTCAGGCCTCACCACCCACTCCTGGATAGAGGCAGAGAACAGTGGCCTTGCTGAGCAGACACAGATTTCCTTGGGATTCAGGCAGGTGTAAACTCCTGGAGTATCTGCTCACAGCAGGCAACTGAGTCACAGCCCTGTGGGAATATCAGTGACTGGGTGTGACAGAGGTGTAAGGAGGGGAAAGAGGCATCAACCTTAACAGACTACTCTATTTGCTGGGTGGGTCCTCCTGACTTCACAGAGCACCGGAGCAAGTCATATTTGAGTTGTCACCAGACCCCTAGGATCCAGTTCCGAGAGACCTTTGAAACTCTCACACCTGAAACAGGTGCTGACTGAGACAATTGATTTGGACCTTATGAACTGAGCCAATCACCTGAGAACTATTCAAGTGGTGCCCTGGGTATGTGGTTGTAGGAAGGTTTGATATTCCTTTTCCAATTGTTGCCTGTGGGGGGCGGGGTGACTTAATTGCTGGTATTTCTCCACAGCTGAGACTTTCACTAGGGTTGAACAGAGACCAGCTTAAAACAAGACAGAACCACTTAGCCCGACCACACCAAATAGGTCCTCAGTTTCTCAGGCCACAGCACTGTACAGGTCCTCAACAAAGCTCCAGGGGAAAAATCAAATGGTGTAAAACAATCATGGGGCAGAATCAGCAGAAAAACTCTGGTAACATGAATAACCAGAATAGATCAACCCCCACAAGGAAAGTTATGGCAAATGTAACTAAAGATCCCATTCATAAACAGCTGGCCAAGATATCAGAAATCGAATTCAGAATTTGGATCGCAAATAAGATTAATAAAATGGAGGAAAATTTGGAATTAGAAATTCAAGCAGCAATTCAAAAGTCAGAATTAGAAATTCAAGGAGAAATACAAAAGTTGTCTCAAGAATTTAACAAATTTAAAGACAAAACCAGCAAAGATTTTGATGAACTGAAGCAAGAATTTGCAGCCCTCAAAGAACTGAAAAATAGAGTAAAATCCCTCAGTAAAAGAAAGGAGCAAGCAGA
>CAUYPK010010454.1:0-17029 GCA_963574355.1 Loris lydekkerianus
TAATCCCATCCATCCCCCTCCCTCTACCCACCTCCTGCCACCCCCCCCCCCCCTTAACCTTTACCCCCCTTCTTTTATTTTTAAATGGGGAAATCGTTTCATTGTAGGTGCGAAAATATTTTTCTATTTGGGTAAAAGTAAAGTGGTTGGGTTGGGTGGGGTATGGGGGTTGGATGGGATTACATCTGTGGTGCATCTTACAAGGATATATGTAAAACTTGGCAAATGTGGAATGTAAATATCTTAGCAAAATAACTGGGAAAATGCCAGGAAGGCTATGTTAACCAGTGTGATGAAAATGTGTCAGACAGTCTATGAACCAAGTGTATGGTGCCCCATGATCATATTAATGTACACAGCTATGATTTAATAATTAAAAAATAAAAATAAAAGAAAACTTCTGTGCTGTTTTTTAATGCACTTTTATATATATTTTTTATATTGGTGTGGCTTCTCTTGGGACAGCATCTTGTCACCCGTCTGAGTCCTGGTGATTGCTGAGCTGTCCTGAGAGGTCTGTGCAGCCAGATACAGAAGAAGATACACTGGTTTGGGGGTCACACAGAAAGTCCAGCACAGTTCTGCCCCCAGCTCTCTTCCAAACCTTGGGCAAATGACTTCACCATTTTCTGCCTTGGTCCCTATATATAAAATGGGAAGACTGAATCATAACTGGCCCAACTCATGGTATTGCTTTGCCACCCAAATGAGATATTAGGCAATTACATTGAAAAGAATAAAGGTATTATTAGTACAAAAGAAGGGGAGAGTTCAGATAATTAGTACAAATATATCTTCTCAGTACTACAAATGGGTTCTGTGACCTGAATTTTCTTCAACAACCACACATAAGAAGCAAATGGAGGTGGGATTGTGTTTGTCTGGAAGGATGCTAGCCAACCTCTGAAAGGTGCTGGAGAAGCAGACTCCTAGCTAACGGAGTGAAGACTAAGAGATGTTTGGTGTACTTTCATTGTTGTCAGTTGCAATAGGAGATTGCAAAAGCTTCCAAGTAACTCGTACTAGATAGGAGAACTAGTTGCACCCAGAAATGGAAAGATAAGATGAATTTAATGGGTAAAGGTGAAAGTGGCAGAGATTCTCCAGGCCTCATTTTAAGGGTAAAAAGGAAAGTGAGAGATGAAAGGACTAGAAATATGTATCTCCAATGTCCCCCACCCCAAGTAGCAGGACAAGGGGCATGTCAACAGCCCATCTCCCCGGGCCACTCTGCTCCTCTCGCTCACATCTTAGGGCAGCACAGCCTTCAGGGCTTCCTGGAGAGAAACACAAGGCTCAGAGCAGGCATGCCCTCCATGTCCAGGTGTCTTACATCAAATGACACCAGTTCTTCCAGAGTGTGAGATTTCAAGGAGAGGAAACGACATGCCAGGAAAGGATGTGGAGCGGTTCCCAGGCTGAAGCTTGTCCTCAGTCACCTCGCATAAAAACTCACAAGGCCATCGAGACTGGCAAGGCAGGAGTGTTCCTCAGGGCTGCGTGTGGATGGGGACATGTGGGTCGTCTCTGCACCCACGCAAGCTAGTCTCCTCCTACACACGCAGGAGTGACAGGACCCAGCGCCTATTTGCCTATGCCAGAAGAGAGAAGGACCATTCTCTTCCTTGCTCAGAATTCCTCTTTGACTTGAAAAATAGAGACGGTCATTCCTTGGAGTAGAGCTTTCCCCCACCCCTAGGGAGGACAGTGTGTGATGTGGGACACTAGGACTCCCGTCTTAGTGTGCATAGCTCTGGCCCTCTGAGCTCTCTTTCTGTACTGCTGTCCTACCTGCCTGCCTTGGGCACTTCGTTCCAGTTGCCAAGAGACAGGTGTGCTAACAAGAGTGAGCTCCTCCTCTGTGCCACTGGCAAAGGGGTTGCCCAGGCTCAACCACAGCCAGAGTACATACTTGTTTATCAATAATAAAACTGATATTTGGGTCAATTTCTAACTTCTATATCTAATTTTGATTGTTTTTTTTTTTTTTAACTCCTGGAGGGAAAAATTATTCAAAATCATAACAGGAGATTCTTGCTAATAAGTTGGAACACATTCTTGCTAATAAGTTGGACATCGTGAATAGAACTATGGTAGGTGATTAAAAGTGAGTCACAGGCAGGCTCTCAGAGGTAACACCTGAGTTATAAACTGTGCATTCACCCTTGAATCATTCTCCCAGTGCTCCTAGTAGGGACTGTACAGCATTGGAAATGATTTGTTGTGTTAGAGGTAGGAACTTATGCCAACATCTAAAATAAAATTTAGTAAATATAATTGTGAAGTTATAAATTTAATTTTAAAAGGCATGTACTATCTTCATATTCCTTCATGAACATATAATAAAGAAGTATAGCTACAAATAAAAGAAGGATAGACCATGTGTGATGAAAATTTGGGTTTGGTAGTAATCTCTAGGATTACTAAATGTGAATGTCTATGAGAATTCTAAACATGGGTGATTCAAGTCCCATGGTATTCTGCTCTCATGAACTACTCCTAGAGTTTTGAGACAAGGCTGGATGTGATACATGGAGTAAGACACAGGAAAAACTGGAGCAGACCCAAAGAACCAAAGCAGGATGGTAAGGAGAACCAGGGGATCCGAGGCATGGGCTGTGACTTCTAGAAAAAGAGGCATGGGAGGAGTAGGCATAGCTGCCATCTTTTAATATTCAAGTGGTGGTCATGTGGAAAATGAAACTAGCTGATTCTATTGGTGTGGAAGAGAACCAAATATAGGATAGTGTTTTCTAACAATTAGTTCTAATTAAAAGAGAATGCCCTGCTCCCTGCCATGTAATAAGCTCTTAGTTGTAAGAGTGTAGCAAACAGAACTCATACATTAGGTAAGAGTCAATGGGGTGAAGTCGCATAAAGGTATCCAAGTCTGATAATCTTTGATTCTAGAAATTTACTCATAAGAACATTATCCAGCACATCCTTGAATTGTTATAGCCCTCTGAGTGTGGATTCTTTTTGCCTCTTTATTGACATTTCATTCACAAGGGTGAAAGTAGTGCCTTCAGTTGAGCACTTGATATTTACCAGGTAAGTGAAGAGTAGACTCTCAAGTATTTTTGTGATGGTGACGATATACTCAATAATAGTTGACTAACAGAGAAGGATATTAAGTATTAGCAACATTTTTTGGTTACTACCATTTATTGCCATAAGCAATCCTTCCTGCTTTAGTAATATTTCTCTTTAACAATTCATCACAAAAGAATTGAATGCAATAGATTGAACATCCTTGAGGCACATCCCAGGTTGAAAAAGAACCTTTTTTTTCATTATTATTATTATTTTTTGCATTTAACAAAAGACACTTACATTTGTAATGGCTTTATAAGCATCAGAACAACTCTATGAGATTGATATTTTCCAGATGAGAAAACCAAGGCCCAGAGATGGGAAAGGACATGTTCAAGTACACAAAGCCAGAGCGCAGAACAAGAACAAGGTTCATTAATCCCAAGTTACACAATATTTCCACCATATGTCAGATGCCTCTGACAAAGATCTATATGAAAATAAGAAAGATTGTGTTGGCTTCCATATGGTCAAGGTGGTCAGACTCACTTAAACTTCACTTCCCCATGTGTCTCTCTTCCTAGAGTTCTGCATTCAATGAATCTGACTGCTCTCAGAGGAGATGGCTCCAGTTTGCTTGGATGCTGAGCTGATGATGATGTTATGTGAAAATGACCACGACATAACTTGTCTTTATAAATATCCATTCCTCACAGGCTTGTGAAACTATTCACTTGAAGTCTGAGTCTGTTTGGCAGAAAATCAGGGACAGGGCAGCTGTAGGTTGGCACAGTTACCCTAGGCTAGTCCATCACAAGCCACCTCACTTAAAGGGGGACTGAGAGCTGGTACAGTGGTTTAATACCAAGACTGCTGGCAGCTCCCACCTTGTGACCTGGGATTGCAAGGTGATCTATGAAAAGAGGCCTGGAAATATCATCGGACATGCTCTGAGGGTATGCTTGCTACTGTGTAAATACTCTGCAAGAAGAGATGCCTATTAAATGTGTTGAGTATTCTGCTCACCAATCATGTCTTTCATTGCTTTCTTTTTTTCCCTGCTTGAGGAAATAGCAAAATAAAAAAGCAACAGATTTTCATAATTATCAGATGAACTTTCCTTGTAGTAATTTACTTAATAAATGTGAGCACCTGTGATGTGTCTGATGCTAGCCTAAATTCTGGGAATGTTAAAGTGAAAAATACTGTTAATGCAATCAATAAGTCACAGTCTGGAGAGAAAGACAAAAATTAAGCAAACAAGTAAAAGGGAAGGTTATTACTACTACTGTTGAGGTGTTTGCAAGATGTTATAATTGGTATTCCTGAAGAAGTTGTGAGAATGAGTGGAATGTATATGATAATCATATGTACAATTAAAAAAATAAAACTTTCCCAAGGCTGAATAAGAGCAGGATTATAAAACACTCACTACACACCAGGTGAATTCATGAAAAGAAACCACATTTTAAGTAAATTCCAAAGAATTTTTGTCTTAAGTTGAATAATGATTCCTAGCCAAAGCAAATAGTGATCATTTCTGGGAGAAAACTCCCCCTTGAAAGGACCCTTATTATTGCCTAAATGATTTTCATTTTGTAACTATTATTCATTATAAAACAAATTAATATCATTTTAGGTGCTTTACATTTTTCCCAGAGTTTCTAGTTGTTTTTATTTTACTCTCAAAAAAAGTTTCTATCACATTTAAGATTTTCCACAAATATCCATGTCTGTGAAGTGGGAGAAACAGGGTTGACATTTGTGACTCCCTCTTAGGGAAGGAATTAGAAGCAGAAAATGAATAGAATATCTGGTCTTGTATTGGTAATACCCACAGGTCCTAGTAAGGACTCTACCTCCATAGAGTAGGGCATCAATTACTGTCCTGAAAGAAAAAATCTCAAGAAGAAAAATAACAATGCCAGTGTGATGAGATTCATCAGGTACATCAAACAGGAAAATTACACCCCATGAACAACAGGTAATAAATCAAGTTGAAATAAACTTTTTTACAATAGGAAAATCTGGGAAAGATATCTAAAAATGAAAAACATAGTTAAAATTTTCCAAATTGGATGAGTACTATAAACCTATAGATTTCACTAAAACACAAACAAACAAAAACCCAAAACCCCCCAAAAACAAAACCCAAATAGAATAAACAAAAAGAGAACACGTCATCGCACATAATAATCAAATTGCTCAAAACCAGTGATAAAGAGTAAATCTTAAATTCTGCCAGGAACCAAAAAAAAGACACTCTGTCCAGAGGAATGAGATTAGAATGACTGCAGATCAGGAATGATGCAAGACAGACCACAGAGAAATGACATATTTAATGTGCTTAAAGGAAAAAAGTGTCAACCTAAAACTCTATATCCAGTGAAAATATCCTTCAAAAATAAAGGTGAAATAAGGCCATTTCTAAACAAGCAAAAGCTGAAAGTATTTATTTCAAGCATAACCCTGAAAGAAATGTGAAAGGATATTTCCTGTGCTAAAGAATAACGTTTCCAAACAGAAATCAGATTTACACACACACACACACACACACACAAAATGAAGGACGCTTGAAATAGTAAATTTGAGAACTAGAAAAATAGGCGTGTGCAAACCTTTTTTCCTTATTTTTAAAACTTCTTTAACAGATAACTGGCTGTGTAAATAAAAATAACACGGAAGTTTTACATTTTTATGAGCTGTTGAGAGAAAATATATGACAACAATAGCACATAGTAGGGGGAAATGAAAATATCTTATTGTATTGCACTACGATAAATGGGGACTGAATATTAACTGAAGATATACTGTGCTAAGTTCAAGATGCATGTTATAAACTCTAGAGAAATCACATATGCACAAAGGTAAAATGGAATACTAAAACCATTAACTGATAAGGAGGTGGGAAAAGAAGACATAGAAATAGGAAATAAGACAAAAGTGACACGAATAGCTAGACGGTAAGACTGAAATCAAATATGAATAATTTTATTACATATAAATGGTCTAAACATTCCATTTGAAGGCAGAGATTGTTCGGGGTAAATTTTAAAAGGAAGAAGCAAGTAGATGCTATGAATAGGAAAATAATTTTAAATATGAAGACATAGGTTAAAAGTAAAAAGATGGAAAAAGATAAGCTACATGAACACTGAAATAGCTATATTCATATAATAGATTTCAGGATAAGGACTATTACCTGAAATATGGGAAGATATTACATATTTAAAAATGACAAGTGGTTCAAAAATATATAATAATTCTAAATCTGTAAGTGGCATCTAACAACAGATCTTTAAAACACACAAAGCAAAAACTTATAGTCTAAGTGGAAATAGAAAAATTCAGAATTATGGTTGGATATTTCAATACTAGTGTCTTGTACAATTAGTGCAAATGTATATACATAGAATCACTAAGGACATAAAATATTTGAACAAAAATAAAAACTAACTACTGTAAGTTGACAATTTATAGGTTAATAAACCAAATAGCAGTATATGCATTCTTCACAAGTACTAAAACATACACCAAGCTAAACTATAAGCTAAGCTCAAACATTTAGAAAGATCAAAATGATATAGAGTACATTCTCTCACAACATATATACCAATTTAATATGAAATAAACATCCAAAAATTGGAACATTCTCAAATTTTGGAAATTAAAAAAGGCACTTCTAAATAATCTGCAAGTCAAAGTATATAACACAAGGGATATTATGAAATATTTTTAACTAAATATCACAAAAATCATTATATGTTAAACATTTAGGATGAAGCGAAAGCAGTATTTAGAACGTTTTTGCTTTAAATGCTTATACATGGAGAAGAATAAAAATAAATTATTTAAGTGCTCCATTGACAAACCAGGAAAATGTAAGTAACTCAAAGTAAGTGAAATAACAAAATATAAGTAAGAATAAGAATTAATAAAATAGAAAAAACACTCTCAAGAGAGAAAAATTAAGAAAAGTAAATAAACTTCAAAGAAACTCCTGGATCAGGGATTGGAAAAGGTTGTTGGTAAGACAGTTAATGAAATTTGAGTTAGATCTATAAAAAAAGAGTTTTATCCACTGTTAATTTTCTGATTTTGATAATTGTATCATGCTTATTTTAAGATATTGACATTTGGGGAAGTTGGATGAAAATTATACAGAAACTCTTTCACTATCTTCTGGCAACTTTTTTTTTTTTTGTAAACCAGAAATAATTTCAAAATTAGAACTTTTTTAAAAAGAGAAATTCTGGAATGGGGGAAGAATTTCTGCTCTTTGAAAGACTTACAAATTTTAAAAGGCAAGACACTGATTAGGAGAAAATATTTGCAATATTTTCTGACAAAGACTTGTATTTAGAGGGTATATGTAAAACTTAGTAAATGTAGAATTTAAATGTCTTAACACAATAACTAAGAAAATGCCAGGAAGGCTGTGTTAACCAGTGTGATGAAAATGTGTCAAACGGTCTATAAAACCAGTGCCCTGTGATCGCATTAATGTACACAGCTATGATTTAATAAAAAAAAAAAAAAGAATATATAAAGAATTCTTACAACTCAATTAGAAGAAGACACATACAATTAAAAACAGAATGAAAGGGAAAAGGCAAGGTGGAAGGAAGGGACGGGGGTCAGGAAGGAGAAAGAGAGGAACGGAGGGAGAAAGGAAAAAAAATTATGCACCTATAGCAATTAGAATAGGATGATATTGGCATAAGACAAGGTAATTATGCCATTGGAAAGGAGAGAAAAGAGGAAGGAGAACAACAGGATAGCCAGGTAGTCACAAAGTTTAATTCTATCCTGACATTATACTACCACACAGAAAATTCTAGGTGGATCAAACATATCACAATGCTTAGATGCAAATATAGAATGATTTTACGATTTCAAGGTATTGGAAAATTTCATTGGACACATCGCAGTCCCTGCACCTTTTCCATACATATATCACAAAAAATATTAATAAAAAAATTGATCATATCAAAATTGCATCTGTCCTCCAAAAGACAATAAATAAAGTTAAAAGGTAAACCATAGATATGCAGGAAAAATATTTGTTCACATTTTAAATGCAAGATTTAGTATCCAGATTATTTAAGAAGTCCCAGGAATCTAAGTGCAGTTTTAAGCTTGAATCATTTCAAAAGTTTAAGTGCTACTAATTTACATTAACTATATTTGAAAAGCCGACTATTTGTATTTTAAAATATTGATATGTTTCTTATTAAAATGCAATGTAATCACTGCCTTGTGGTACACACCATTCTAGTCAATTTTAAAACTTCATTAAAATTTTCCTCAGCTGTTCAGGAATAGAAAGAACTGTGTGTATAATTCTTGGCTTACCAGAATGAGGTTTTGATGAACATGACAGGCAGTCTGGACGGGAGCCCATGAAGAAAAGTGGAATGGAGACAGGCCAGGTGACCTAGGTAGCCCAGCAAGAGATCATCCTTCACTGAACCATCCCTTGGGAAAGTATCATTCAGAAACCATGGCAATCAAGTCGGTTAACAATAAAAACTTTACTTTTCAAAATCCACAAATGTAAATAAGTGGAAGTTCATTGTAAATAATTATACAGTCAAATGATAACTTTGTAATTTCATAGTATTTAAACTTCATGAGTCATTATAGCTTAAAACTTTACTAAGAGATTGAAACTCTACATAATGAATGCCTACAAATTTCCAACTAAAATTGCTTATTTTCTTTCCTCCATACTTTTCCATCAGTTGTTTTATACTATATATTTGAGCCTATACTTATAAATGTATAAACATTCAAAATTATAAGATTTTTTGGTTGAGTTTTTCTTTCAACAATATTATAACATTCATCTTCATTCTTTAGAGGATATTAAAGAAAAAATAGAAGGTGTGGGGCATTGCCTAGACAGAGGCATTCATTTGTATCAAATTAGAAGGGATATAAGAAATCTTTGTACTTTCTGCTCAATTTTGCTGTGAACCTAAAACTTTTCTAAAAAATAAAATCAATTTTAAACAAGCACAGGTTTTCCTTAGGTGGAGGGAAATTAGTGCTTTATAACATAATTGGGGAGAAGGCAAACATTTGGTTCATTTTTCTCATAGGCAGGCATTGATGAACAGAGGCCTTTCTCAGTTTTCTACCAAATTCTGTAGAAGAAGAAAACCTTGTTCAAGAGAAGAACTAAAAACCACTGGGAATTGCTTTATTAGCTAAACGGGAGAAATGCAAAGGTAAGAGAAATCATCACAGTAAGACTCAGCCTTCAGTAATGAAGCTAAGTAGCTATGAGCCACAGTTGAGGGGTTTCTTAGCTATAAATTAAACCTGTTTGAAGAGTTGACAGGCCCATGGAATTTTAAGCATACATCAAATAAGTGATGTCCCATTTTCCCTCATTCTTCCCCAAGAGCTGTGACCCAGTCAGGGTTGGGATTACAGTGGCCTAACACGAACTTCGTTATACCAGGCAACTGGGGAATCAAAAAATTGAGGAAAGCAAAAGTCTGGGTAGAAGTCCCAAGGCCCAATAAGCCAACAGGAATGTCTGAGAAATCACTAAAACCAAATGAGGATGAATGGTCAAAATTGGAAGTGGCACTAAAGTCAGACGTACAGCAGGTAATATAGGGCCTTTCCGACCCTGCAGAGAGAAAAGGACAGATGAAATAAGTTAAGAACAAGAAGGCAAAAAGGGGGCTTCTGAGTGATTACCAAGAAAACATGCTGAGATTTTTTTAACCTACAAGTATGAACTGACGTATGGGGCTTGGGGCACGGAATGTAGGTTTGTTGCCTTGGACTTGTTTTAAAGACAGAATTGAACAGGTGAATAGAGGGCTGTGCTGAGTTACAGAAGATGGAGCCTGGGGAAAAAGGAAAAATTTTTATTAAACATTTGATACTTTGTTCATCATAAGTTTTTTTGTTATTTCTGATTTTTAAAAATATTACATTAAAATGTTGTTTGCCTTGATTATTGTGAGTTTTGGTGTCCACTTACAATCACTCCCAGGGTGAGTGTCTCACTCACCTTAATCTAGTCTCGGCCTAGTGAATTAATAAGAGCCAGAAGAAATGTTAAACTCACCCTTTGTAATTATGAGGAATGTATGAAGTAGGAGAACGCCATGAATGATCAAACGTGGCCCATGAAACGTGGCCCACGGACCAGATCAAAACATGGCCCATGAAAAATATCACTGATAAAATCAAAACATATATCACTGAGTATATAGGGCTTAGCTAAATGGTGACTAATTTTAAAGTCCCTGCTCTAGAAATGATGAAAGTATTGTGATTTGATCTGCTTCAAAATAGTCATCATGAGAGACTGTGCCCTAATTCCAAGAAGGAATTTGATCATTTAATGTACACAGCTATGATCTAATACTAATAAAAAAAAATGGATAAAATATCAAAGTTCAAAATAGACCAATGGATTTTAATATGATGAAAAGTTCATCATTTGGTACCAATGTTATTTAAAGAAAATATTTTTACAAATAAAATAAAGTCAATTAAAAAAATAAAATAGTTTGGAAACGACTTTTTTGAAAATGCCTTCAGAGTTTGGAATCTATCATATAATCATTGACACTTGGCTAGCACTTGGTTTTGCAAAACACTTTCATATATCTCATAAAGTCACAAAATACTGAATATGAAGCGATTTTTGGCAATTTCTGCTGTGTTTGGACAGATTCAATGTCCTCCTTAAACAGCACAGAAACAGAAGACCAGAAAGACGATAGAGTTGGTGAAGAACAGAGCAGAAAGAGACCCAGCTCTATGGGTTCTGGTGCACCATTCATAACTATTCGCTAAGATGGGGTTTTTCCAAAGTTTCAACCTAACTAATGATTGCCTATTGACTGAATAGCAGAAATCAGGGAGCAGGATTCCAGGCTCTTGGTTCTTTCATTACAACTCTGCCCAATGTCAAGCTCATAACATCTAGTCATTGTGCTTCTTGACATTCATTTTATTCCTATTTTGATCTTAACCTGTTATTGTTGGCTTATGCTTCCTCGTTGTCCATTGCTCTAAAATTAAATGAATGTCAGCTTCATTCCAGTCAAAGAAAAGGGGCGGAAACATTTCCATTGAAAACTCCTTTGATGTAAGAGACTCATCCTGTTTAATGTGAAACATTATGCTTGTAAACAAATCTTACTAGTCTTCTGCAACTTGAAACCATTTTTACGTTCTTCCATGAAATGATAATTTATTGAGTGCCTGCTATATGCAAGGCTCCTCTAGGCTCAGAGCAGCAACAAGACCCTTCCCTTTGTAAATGCAAAAAGAAATAAATATCTAGTATGTGAAGTGCAACAGAGGAAAACAAAATAAGGTAAGCAGAGTGAGATGTGGGTGGTGGTGGGGGCGTGATACTTTAGACAGGGGTAGTCTATAAATGTCTCTAATGAAAAAAGATCTGGATGAACTAAAGCCACACTTTATGGGGTTGTCTGGTCAGGGGGACATTATAGGCAGAGGAAGTGGCAAGTACAAATCCCAGAACCACCATGTTCTCCTTGTAGACCCGTGTAGCTGGAGCAGAGGGGAGAGCACAGTAGGGGATGATATTTGTATTTATTTTTGCTTCACTCTCACAGCTATTAAGTTACTGATTTTTCTAGACTAGATTATGGAGGACCATGTAGTGCAGCAGTTCTCAACCTGTGGGTTGCAACCCCTTTGTAACAATGAAAATACATCCTGCATATCAGATATTTATATCACGATTCATAATAGTAGAAAAATTATAGTTATGAAGTAGCAATGAAAATAATTTTATGGTTGGGGGTTACCACAACATGAGGAACTGTATTAAAGGGTCGTGACATTAGGAAGGTTGAGAACCACTGATGTAGGGTCTTTATGTCAGGTGAGATGGGAGACCACCAATGAGAAAAGGGAGGAGACCTACAGGATCTGACTTAGCATTTTTAGAGGATCACACTGCCTTTCCTGTAAGGCAAGAGTACAATCAGGAGACTGGTAAGAATCAGGAGACGGGCAAGCAGGTAGCTGTAATCAGTGATCCAGGTCAAAGAAATGATGGTGGCTTGGATCAAGATGTTGTCTGCAGATATGCTTAAATTATGATTACATTTGGAATTAACTTCCCATTATCATTCCTGAAGCCTTAATTCACGTAGGTCCTTAATACAATTTCTAACTTGGTACCTATATTACAGCATATGATAATTATTTGTGTATATATTAGTCTACTCCAGAAAGAAGTTGTCCAAAAGTAGGACAGCCTCCTTTTCCCCTTGTATTTGTGATTTTATAGCCTATTAAAAGTACCTAATAAATATTTGTGGAGCGAGTGCATGAATTAGCATTCATTTATGCACTTACAGACATGAATTAGCATAGTTTTAAAGAAATTTTCAAAGCCATAGAGGACAGCCTGGCCCACAGAATACACCTAGAGAAATCAGTGGCCCAATAGTGTTGGAAAGGAATCAGAAGTTAAGGCATATGTTAAGAGCTTTTAATTATTTAGAGCCACTTTACATTCTTAAGTGTCTTTCATATACGTAATACTGGCACATAGATACTTCTATAATAGTAGCATATACTTCTGCTACTAGTAATTTCTTGACCACTACATTTTAATAAAATGACAGTTGTGGTGCTTGGTTAATGTTGATATACAAAATAATTCTATAAAAATGGTTTATGTACTTATAATATGTACATGTGCACATGTGCAAGAATGAATCAGAACAAAGAACAGGGCAATAATATTGGCCATAGACCAAACTAGCCAAGAGAGTTGCAAAATCCATTTTAATAATTGATAAGTTAGTGTCCTGTATCTGTATTTACATTCAGATATTCAGAAGTATAAATCTATCAACCTTACCTAACAGAGTGGAGATTCTAACTTTTCAAGTTAAATGTAATTTTCTAAGCAATGGTTAAACCTAATTTGTTGAAACATCTACACTGACGCTTTTTTGGTGATAGTAACCTTCATCATCGTCCCACATTTTTAAACCTTCAAGGAAGATGTTGACCATTTAAGTCTGAATATTTTACAGTCGAATGTGATCCTTTGAAAATGGATCATTCTGAGTGGGCATACCAAGTTTTAACATATCTCTTAAAGAGGGGAGGGGAGCTAAGCGTTCCATTTGGAGGTATTCTATATTCATTGGGTATGAGCAATGCACTCAATTGGGCTACAGAATGTGGATTTTATGCTATAGCTCCTTAGAAAATGGAGTTATTGGGGAGAAGATAGCCTTTGTATGCAAATGAGGAAATATAGATTGTCTATAAATGGGAAATGAACACAAAAAATAGGAAAATATGGATAATCTATAAATTGGGGATATATGCAAACAAATGGGGAAATATGGGTAGTCTATGAATGAAACTTAGTGTGGTAGAGTATCTTTCTGAACTAACTCACCTAACCTATTTTTCTTTGAGTATCAAAGATAGCTCTTAATTGAAACAAACTGGGTCTGTGTTACACTATAAACAGTGATCCTCTTGTTCAACTGAGGTTTAAAAGGTCTAGAAGAAAAAAAGCAAAACTACCTTCACACCATTGCCCCAGGCTCTGAGCATTCTATGGTCTACAACATAAAATGTAGATCAACCATCCATATGAAAGGGGAGTACTAAGTAGACATTAATCAATTTGTTATGAAATGGATGCATTTTGCTATGTAGTATGGGAACACAAGTAAGTTCTAACTTATTTTAGAGTCCATGGAAAATTAAGGAAATTATTAACAATGCCAGTGATAGGAATTCTTTGCTCAGATGTCTCACACATTCATTCATTCTCTCTCTCTTTATCTCTCTTCTGTAAAACAAGTAATTAGTTAAAAATTTCTAGAAGAATTTTTATCTGTCACTGTTACTATTCTAATTAAGTTATGTTATGCCCTCAAAAGATTTTTTTATCATAGTCATAGCCTGAGAAACTTTAAACATGGGGTGTAAGTCAGTAGATTTTTTAAAATAAAAGATTAAGCTAAATAGTATTAACATAAAAATGAAACCACACTCTGGTGTTAAGTTCATTTATACCTTGCTTCAAGTGGAATTTCTTTTATAGTAGCACTTTTATTATTATTAAGCTGTGATTTAATCAACTTAACCTTCATGAATAAAGAACGTGTATTAATTCTTCCCTGTTTAGATACTCCGCAACTGAGTAGTCTGAATATCGTGATTAGTCACTAAGAGGATTTAGCCCCTCCCATCAAAAATACTCAATTTGAAAAGCTAGTGGCTAAATGAAATTATCCCCAGAGCTTCTCAAATTCATTCTTAAGGTTGAAGGAATTATAATAATATGAAAAAAAAGAAAGTTTATTTAAAGTAATTGATGTGACAAAACATAAACATTATTTCAAGAATGCTCCACATGTTAATCCAGTTATCCATTTGAACTTAGATCTAGAGGCAGTGCCTGTGGCTCAAGGAGTAGGCCGCTGGCCTCATATACCAGCCCCAGTCAAAAAAAACAAAAAAAAAAAAACTGAACTCAGAGCCACACCCGCTGCGAGCTGAGTTATCTGCAGGCTGCACAGAGGTAGGCCAAGGTAGGCCAAATTCCATTGCCAGCATCCTCAGCCTCATATAGAGACATTCATCATTTTCCTTAAGTGTCTTTGTTTTTCATGGTATTTGGTCAAGGTGCCCAGACTATTCTCTCTCCTTGATACATGGGTCATTACCAAAAATTTGACATATACAAAAATCAAGAAATATAAAATCCACATGGACAGAAACAAATGAAGCCTTCCCAGTAATACCAATAAGCCAAGCAAGTTGAAACTTGGGCTGGTGACTCAGAAAGGACACTGTCAACTATGTTTCCTGGAAGCAAAATAAGCAACCATAACACAGTCTGTCTCAAAACTTTTGTAGTGACCCATGTCCTACTTTCCAATGAGTCTTCTTGTCTTTTAGCTGGTCCCGAATCTGGGGGACTTGCTGATTTTGTGCAACATTAGACACATGCCATGGTCATCCTAGTCCACATGCAGCCACGGCACATCACAGTCCTTTGCAATTCATCTTTTCCACACTATCTCACTGTCTTGGGCAGAGAAATGTGTAGAACATTAATAAGTGGTAGCACTCACTTATGTAAAAGACAATTCCATTTTGAGCAGAAAATATTCCTAGCATTACTTTAGTGCTGAACATCAACAAACCTTTTAATTGGCAGAAAACTATCTTTCTCTTTCTGTCTCATTATCTCCTTGGCTCCCAATTTATCCCTGCCCACTAAGATTCCACATTTTAATTCTGCTGTCCCTTGGCATAATCCCACTTATTGCCATTTATATCATCCCTACTCTAGCAACTCTCCTCCATACACTTTCCATACTTAGAACTTCCTTATCTATTTCTCAGCAAAACTCTCTTGTCCTAGGTTGCTTGTTTTCCATGATACACTTATGCTACTTTAGAAAAATTAGCATATACTAATATAGAAACATGCACAAATAATATAACTTATTTCCTACTTTACCCACAAAATGACAAATTTAACATCTCGGCTTATAATTACCCAAGGGGTACTCCCAATGCTTAGAAATTTCAGGTAAGCTTGTAGAAAGATAGTACTTTTAGACAGTTGGCTGTGCTCGTCTTCCTTCCTTTTATCCTATGTAGTGTTCTTCAAATCCCTTACGTGGTTGCTGACACATTAGGAGCGGCCTCCAGTTCTATACTAAGGGCCGCTGATCCTGGTTGTCACACAGACAAGTAACCAACATGCTTTGTGTTCCTCTGGTCTCATTTGTCTTTCCAGGGTTCGTGCCCAGTAGTTTACCACATGGTATTGGAACAAGTTAGAAAGATAAGAATCATGCACCCAACCAGAATGCACCTCAATTTATAAGAGAAACTCTAACAGACATGAGCAACTTGATTTCCTCCAGCTCCATAATAGTCGGAGATTTCAACACTCTTTTGGCAGTGTTGGATTGATCCTCCAACAAGAAGCTGAGCAAAGAAATTTTAGATTTAAACCTAACCATCCAATATTTGGATTTAGCAGACATCTACAAAACATTTCATCCCAACAAAACTGAATACACATACTTCTCATCAGCCCATGGAACTTACTCCAAAATCAATCACATCTTAGGTCACAAATCTAACCTCAGTAAATTTAAAGGAATAGAAATTATTCCTTGTATCTTCTCAGACCACCATGGAATAAAAGTTGAGCTGAGTAACAGGAATCTGCATACTCATACAAAAACATGGAAGTTAAATAACCTTATGCTGAATGATAGCTGGGTCAGAGATGAGTTTAAGAAAAAAATTGCCAATTTGTTGGAACAAAACAACAATGAAGACACGAACTATCAACCTCTGGGACACCGCAAAGACAGTTCTAAGAAGGAAATTTATAGCACTGCAAGCCTTCCTCAAGAGAATGGAAAGAGAGGAAGTTAACAACTTAATGGGACATCTCAAGCAACTGGAAAAGGAAGACCATTCCAACCCTAAACCCAGTAGAAGAAAATAAATAAGCAAAATTAGAGCAGAATTAAATGAAATTGAAAACAAAAGAATAATCCAACAGATCAATAAATCAAAAAGCTGGTTTTTTGAAAAGGTCAATAAAATAGATAAAGTTTTGGCCAATCTAATCAAAAAGAGTAAGATCTCTAATCTCATCAATTAGAAATGACAAAGATGAAATAACAACAGACTCCTCAGAAATCCAAAAAATCATTAATGAATATTACAAGAAACTTATAACTATATAATACTTACAATATAACTATAAAATATAAAACTTTATATTTTTTATAACTAAAAAATATAAAACTTATAATATAACTATATTACTCAACCTGTTCCAAAAGGTAGAAAAAGAAGGAAGACTACCCAACACGTTCTATGAAGCAAACATTACCCTGATCCCCAAACCAGGAAAAGACCCAACAAGAAAAGAAAATTATAGACCAATATCACTAATGAATATAGATGCAAA
>CAUYPK010010455.1:0-21312 GCA_963574355.1 Loris lydekkerianus
ACAAACACTCACACAAAAGCATATAATTTTAACAATAATATATTAAACACATAATATAACATGCTCAGTCAGGTGTTTTTTGTTACCTTGTTGGAGCTGCATGCGGCTCGAGAGCCGCGTGTTCGCCACCCCTGTTCTAGACAGAACAATCAGGTAAGTGAAGTAAATCAAGAGTACACAAATGAGGGAAAAAGATGTGAAACTATGTCTCTACTGACTATGTGATTTTATATCTAGAAAACCCCAAGTACTCCAACAATAAAATATTTTAGTTAAGATATACACATTGCATTTTCAGACATAATGTTACTACACACTCACACACACAGATAACAATATAATGCAAACATGATTATTACATGCATTAAGAAATCAAAGATATTGTATAAACTCACTTTAATCAAGCTATTCACTTATTGTAGTGTTGTGGAATTGAACTTTCAGAGGTTTGCCTATACATTATTTGAAATATGCATCCTTTCCAAACACTAAAGTGAAAAAATATAATTTGATTTTGTTAGCGTTGGGGAAATTTATTATATATCTGTACTTACATATATAATGTAATAATCTCAACATGATGATTTGCAAAATAAAAGTATAACTCTTTCAGACATATAGTAAAATTTATATCATTTGTAAATTGAAAAAAATGATTAATAAGGATATATTGTGTGTAATTGAACTTCTATGTGTCAAATTATCAAATACAAATTTATGTTTATGTTAAATATATCAGTAAATATACATATTACTAAAATCATAAGGTATCCTTGCTACTTCCATGTTTGTTGTTTAAGTCAGTTAACATGATAATAATAAGCATATGTGATGATTTAGAGTTTAAACATGGACTTGGAAAATGGAAGAGGTTGTTATTATGCTAGGCTGTAATTAGTATTATTTTTTGCTAGAAGCATTTTTTTTTTTTTTTGCTAGAAGCATCATGATGACATTTTTGATAAAGTACCAACAACAGTGGTTCCATTAGCCATACAAAGTGTGACAATGCATTTGTGTTGTGGAATTGTGATATGTAATTTGCAGAGATGCACATAGTTCAGGACATTATTCATTGAATTTTGAGATGTAATCATCTGTTGCTCAAACTGTTTATGAAGTTGTCTTACATGATCTCGAGCAGAGACATTGTAGAACATTCCAACTATTACTTTCAATCAGCTTTAGTCCATTTACTAAGTGGTGAAATCAGAGCAATTGATTGTTCTGAATCTTTGCCACTTATACCCCATATAGTTCATCCAGACTGTGTGCATTCAGCTGAGTGTTATTTTTAGACTTCAAGAAGACTTGCTCTACCATCAACTGAATAAGGCACAGCTTCAGAATGATGTTAGTAATTTGAAAAGTTGAGATTGTACATCCAGGTCACAGGTAAACCTTTAGAAAATTGCAGACAGAATCCTATTCTATTAATAGTAAAAGCCATCAGGTTGTGTAATACCTAATAACAAAGTCATTTTCCATTCACATATGGCATGTGGCAAACATCATTTGTGGATTAACCAATGTATTTTCAGTACTTAGCAGTTCACCAGTCCCTATCATTTCACGACTCATCTATTTAACAATTATTTTGTATTGTGTGTATTGCACAGGACCATACAGTTTATCATAATCTTTATATTTTGTTGATTGATTATAATAACCCATGGCATGTTTAACAAAAGTATTAAGGAAGGAAGCATATATATGTTGTCTAATATAAATATACACATGTATATCAGTGTAATTATTTTTTCTCTTTAGAAGTAGATGATATTGGCTAAAAAACATCCATTATTGGTTTAAGAAGTTTAAGTGAGTTATTTTAAACATTTTAATTCAAATGACATTTAGTCAGTATCACATATGTATACACTACAGATACATGTATATGTACATTTACTACACATAAACTTGTATAAATTCATTTATTAAACAAAGCTAAGAACAGAGGAAAAGTAATCACTAAAGCAAACTTACTTGTGGTCTGCCAACTATTAGCCTCTGAACTTAATATTTTATTTATTTATTTATTTATTTTTATTGTTAAATCATAGCTGTGCACATTAGTGCAATCAAGGGGTACAATGTGCCGGTTTCATATACAATCTGAAATATTCTCATCAAACTGTTCAACGTAGCCTTCATGGCATTTTCATAGTTATTGTATGTAGACATTTGTATTCTGCCTTTAGTAAGTTTCGCCTGTACCCATTCTAAGATGCACCATAGGTGTGGTCCCACCCGTTACCCGCCCTCCATCCTAACCTCTCCTCTCCCTTCCCCTTCCTTGGCCCTTTCCTCATTAATAGTAAAATTTTGTATATACATATTCAAGAATTATGCATAGAAAATATCTACACACATTTTAGTTACTAATATAATGGATGGCTGCATAACCTTCTACTACGTAGATTTTGCATCTCTCTCTCGTACTTATCCTTAACTGCTGTCAGGAGACATTGGTCCATAATTTTTTTTCATGTTTCTGCAGTGGTAGAGCTTTATGAGCAAAGATCATGTAATGACAAATTAATATGATCTAGCAAAAATAAAATATTCACACAATAACGGCATTTGAGACAATTCCTAGCAATTTTGAAATAGTCCACTGCGATCTGAATTTTTTTTTTTTTTAATTTGGTGAATTAAGTGGTGATACGAACCACTGCTGGATTTTTTTCATCTTTATTGCCAATTGGATTTTCTGCTCTATCCCTGGAAGGGATGAAAGATGGCCTTTCTCATTGGTTCATTGCACATCTTTTGGTAAACACAATGTTCTTTAGGCCCTTTCTTGGAAGAAAGTTCACTATGGGTTTTCTGGCTTTATTTTGTATCTCTATTCCATCATTCATTTTTACTAGAATTTAGCTGGCCAGTTGAGAAAGTAAATATCATGTATAAAAAAGGAACTTTATGATAAATTTTTTAGATTTTAATATAGTAATAATACTATTTATGTACAACCTTATGCCAATTACTTTAAAACTATAAATGAATGGAAATACTTTTGAAATATAATTTAACAAGACTATCTGAATAGTTCTGTATCTGCTAATAAAATTAAATTATTGGTATTAATAGTCCCACAAAGAAAACTACAGGAATAGATGGGCTAACTGGACTTTTTAAAAAAATATTTAGAAAATAAATAAGACATTCTTATAGTTGCTTTCAGAAGGTAGAGAGAGAGAGTACATTTACTGACTCATTTTATGAGGTCAACGTACACTTGATAGCAACATCTGCAAAGGATATTAGAAGAAAAACAAGTAGAGGCCAATAACTGTCATGAAATAAACACAAACATTCTACATAAAATATACCTAGGAACATATAAAGCAAATAAATGTTATTTCCATAGTGCAAATTTTCCCACTGAAAATTAATTAATAAAAGTAGCTGCATTAATAAGGAAATGAGAAAAATATGATCATCATCATCTTGACAGATACTTTTAAAAAATTCAATAAAATGATTTGACATTTGATACAATGCAATAGGTAGATATAGACAATGAATGTCAGTCAAAAGAGGTATGATAACTAAAGGTAATATGCTTACGTTAACTCTAGTTCCCCAGATTACTAAATGATAGCATTATTTCAATATAGTAATACATGTACAGTCTTCATTGTCCTACTCATATATTTCCTTATGTTTAAGTTCTATTTTATTATTTACTGCTTAATTTTTTTAATTTAAAATAAAATTATTTTATTTTTATATTGTATCACAAAATATCCACAGAAGAAAAGGAACTCCTTCTCAGCATAAATGACCAAACATTTGTCCAATCCCAACAGCCATTTTCCCATATCCCAGACCTTGCTACTAAACAGAAGATTCTCAGGGGTCCTGGGATACGTGTATTCCATAGTGAACTAGAATATCAATTCCTGCTCCTTTATCACAGTTGCACTGTTTTCCTTGTTTATCATATCAGTGATCAGGTGGTGCAGGGCCAGGTCTCCAGGCACGTCCTGGCAGTGTAGGCGGGGAGCCAGCAGCAGTCCACTCCTTGTGCAGGGCTCAGATTTGGCTTGTGACTTTCCTAATTCCTGTCATTCAAACAAAAGCTAAGTCTCACCCATCAAAAGGGTTTCAGATGGAGTTTGAAATCTCTGAATGTATTGCTTATGATTATATTTCAGATGGAGTTTAAGCACAAATACTTTTTTACATAAACACAAAGACGGTTAATTTAATGGAGCATGTTACTGTCACGTTGTCTTTTAAGATAATCCCTGAAGAAATAAAAGTAATTAGAAGAGCAGTAATAATATTGGCTAGTATTTTATTGAATGCTACCTATGCACTGTACACTGACCCAAACTCTATGAAATCAAAAAGTAGATGAAGCAATGGAAGGACAAAAGTTTCCTTTATTTTTCAAAATCACAGAGAAAGTAAATATTGATATGAAAGCAGAATCAGAGGCTTCTGACTCTAAAGCTAGATCTTCTAAGTGAAATAGGCAAAAACCCTCTGGTTTAATATACCTTATCATATTACAGAAAGATCCATTAATTTTTGTCTAATTAGGTAATGGGCATTGAATTTTGTGGAAGGTCTTTTTAGTGGCTATGTGGATAATAATGCTAATTATCTTTTTAGATCATTTCATATAATGAATTTCATTAGTGAATTTTCAGGAGAGAGACAGAGAGAAAGAACAAAGATGTTTTCACAGTAGTCTATTTCTCAATAAATATGGAAGAAATGACAGAATAGAAGAGCCCTTTTTGAATTTTTTTTTTTGAATGGAAAGAAAGGTTTATTTTATATCATTTTTAAAAATTCTAAAGTTATCCCCTTATTTATTAATTCAACAACTATTTGTTTATGATTTTCTTAGCTCTCATTTCAAAGCTTAAAAAAATAGACTTCAGGAGAGATTATTTTCTTAAGACTTCTATAATCCTGGAGAGTGGCCAAACTTTAGTGAACTCTAAACAATTATGTCTAAAAAATAAGCTAAACACTATGGAAATTAACATTATTTCATATTTTATGTTATTTTCACATAAGGATAAGCCTCAATATTTTTTTGAAAATATGATTGTGGGTTTAATGTACTGTAATAAACTATCATACAGAGCAACTCGAGATTTAACATTTAAAAACTCAACTTGTATGGAATGATTGCATATTTCTGACAATTTTTTGCATTCTTAGGAGAAAATTTTTCTTCAAGAAAAGAAAAATATTAATTTAAGATGACCTAAGCTATTTTTTAAAACTAGAATTGCAAAAAACATATGAGCACAGGATTTGACAATGGTACTCAGTCATGGAGAGGATACTGTTGGGAGTGCCACCACTGGGGGGGTTTAAGATGAATAGTCTGACAACTTGAAATGCTGGAGTCAGGAGGCTAAGCCTGAGACCCTGGACAGTGAACAATCAGAGAGGAAACACTTTTGCCATACACTGGAGCTGAAAGAATGATGCCTTCAGGAAGTAAACTCCAGGAGATGGGAAACAGATCACACGTATGTGGAAGCCTCACATTCTTTTTTCATTATTTTTATTATTTTTCACATAATGAAAAAAGAATGGACTTTTAATAAATTGAGGTGAGAAAATTAGCTGGATATTAAAAGTAAAGTAAAACTAGAGTCCCAGATCACATGACACAAAATAAAGATTGAACAAAGAAACTGTGGAATATTATGTAAAAATTGCTCTATAATGACAGGATTTTTTTTAATAAGACAATATTAGAAAATATTGAATAATGAAACTACAACCACTTTAAAAGAGAAAATGGATGCTACCATCAAAGTATTCAGTACAAAAGCACTACATGTAAACAAAATAATTTTATACTTGTCATATTTGGGAATATATTTAAAAATTCCTGTTTCTTCACATTTTTTTCTGTAGCATAATATTCAATATTTGCTAACTTTGTTGATGTAAAATTTTATCTCAATCTATATTTAATATGAATTCATTTGGTTTTTAATGAGATTGTTTTTATGATTTTATTGGCTGTGTGTTTTGCCTTTTTTTTCCTGAAGTGACTACTCTTATGCCATCTGTTTATTGCAAGGAATTTTCCTTACCAATTTGGAGTTTTTACGAAACTACATGATTATGTGTCCTAATCATTAAAGTAATAAAACCTCTGTAGGTTCTGTATGTTGCATATACAGTTTCTCAGTTTCCATCTTTGAAAATAATGTGCTCTATACCATTTTGAATTCTTAATAAATTAATTGATTCTGACAAGGATCCCAAATCCATTCTGAAACAATTGGTGGAAGTTTGTTTGGGAAGGGGACATAGAGGTCTACGGTAATCACACAAACTATTCTTTTTTATTTATGAAGGGAAAGTGGAATTTTGGTAATGGAGGTACAGTAAACAATTAGCCCGGATTTCTTAAGTGTGTTAATAATTAAAAAAAAAAAAAAAAAAAAAGCAAGGAGAGGAAAGTGCTCTGATGAAAGAGACCAAGGAAGGGTAAAACCCCATAAAATATATGACTCTTGATTGGTCCCAGAGTTTTAAAAATATCCATGGAACATACTTAGGAAATGAGGAAATTTTTCTTATGTATTATAAATTAGGTTATATTACAATGTCCATGATAAATGCTTGGGATATAGTACTGGTGTAATCCCAGTGTTCTAACATCTGCATGAGGAAGTATGTAGGGTAAGGTCATGATGTCTAGCACATAATTTTGGATAGTTTAAAGAAAAAACTTTGTATGTGTGTCTGAGTGTGAGTATAATGGAATATATTGTAAAATTCTTTCAAATGTTCTGTGTGCTTTAACATATGTAAAACATTGTATAACACCTTATCATTCAATATTGAATATTCTTCAGATTCTTTGTGTTCAGCTTAACTAGAAAAGCACAAATACTGTCAGGATGTAATTAATACAGAACAATAAAAACAAAGAGAAGAAAATCCTTCATGGAATGTCTTTTCTTTTTAAATTGTGATGACATTGTATTAAACTAAGAGTTTGTTTACCCTCACTTTCGCTCTCATTATTTGCCTTAAGTGTATTTTTTTCTCTTTTGCTGAAACAGAGAACTCGTTATTCTCACATGAATTCAAACTTAGCTTTTCATTTTTTAGGGAAGTTATAGTAACTTGATTTGTAGCTACATGTAAATATGCGTTAAAATTCAAACTTGTAGGAAGCATTTCAGTCTTATAATAGCATTCAATGAAATTGCAAAAGTAGTATTTTTAGTCCTCTTTACTTCCATAGAATTTGAGCTTTCTATCACACTTTAATAGCCTCCAAGGTAGGTAGGTTTAGTTAGAAGTCAGGCCAGAGAATAAAGCCTAAAAGAATATGTATTTATGTAAACTTATTTTATGTATTTTCATATTCAGAGAATGCACACTGAAGTGTAGGTGTATATAAATGCGTATTATAAAATATACCTTTCAGGGGAATACAATAAAGAGAATTTTTCAGGTCTATATTTGTCTTTCTACACTTTTAATAGGGAAAGTTAAGGCTCTAATGGTACTTTTAGGAAGATGAAAGCTTCCATATCATAGGTAATAATACCATAGATATAACTTTTACAATTAATGGGTTACACAAAAATCAAATAAAAATACTTAAATATAAGACCCCAAACTGTGAAACTACTAGGAAATGCCTATTGACAGTAAGTAGTACGAGGATTTTTTGCATAAGGCATTAAAAGCAGAAATAGACAAATGGAATTATAACCAACTAAAAAGCTTCTGCACAGTAACAAAAATGATGACCAGAGTGCAGAGACAACCTCCAGACTGGGAGACAATATTTGACAACCATACATCTTAAAAGGGTCTAATATCCATTATATATATATATATATATATATATATATATATATATATATATGAATAGTGAATGTCAAGATAATAATTAATAAACCCCCAATACACAGATTAATATATTGACAAAAGACCATAGTAGGCATTTACAAAAGAAAACTGTACAAGGTCAGCACAGCAGAGTGAGACTCTGTAAAAAAAAAAAAAAAAAAGATTTGTCTGAATTTCATTTCACTTCACCACCCCCACACCCTCCACTCTGGTATTAGCCTCCATCAACACTTGCCTGGACGATTGCATTAGCCTTCTAACTCGTTTCCTTGCTTTATATCTTGAAACATTTCATTTTTTCCCTCTACCCTTTGTTAAATTTAAAGCCAACTGTGTTACATGTTAGCTCAAAATCTTTCAGACAACTTCCATTTTATCCAGTCCTTCAGGGCACATCAGTCCTGATGTCATTCCTTTGAGCTCCTTTGCTAGTAATTTTCTATCTTTTCTTTTCCAGAGCATCAGCTTGCTTCCTTGCTATTACTATAAAACGTGCTCTCTAGCCTTGGAGATTCCCCATTTGCCATTCACCATGATGGACTCTTCCACCCCTCCAGATCTCAGCATAATTCACTCCCTGCTAAAGAAAAAAAGTAAAGATAGTTATATTATAAGATTTATATAGCCATTACAACTGTGTTTAATAGATATTGTAATGACAAAAGAAACAAAAAAAAAAGTTGTTATAAAGCATTTTAGAAAAATATTTAAATTCCATAATTGACATGGCAACAAATCTTCCAAATATTTGTTGGAAGTGTTGAACATAAGCAAAGTTTAATATTGAGTAATTATTTTAGTTGTGGGCCTATAGTGAGTCTATTTTTTATTTGAATTTTTAATTTATAATAATTTCATAGTGGGAAAAAGAATAAGCCCTTTCTTAAAATCAAAGCTGAGACCAAAGTGGGTAAGCTTTTTACAAGTTAATAATGTCAATTAGAAAACATATCTCTAGAATGCTTATGAATACCATGAAGAGGCAAAATTTCTATAATAATCATACTGGTTTTGAAAGTGAGAGAACAGCTACATTTCTTTTTTGTTTGTTTTTCAATGGATGAAAAGCTTGGTTGATTAGCTGAACATTTAGTACATAAAGTTAGGCACTCATGCTGCACTAAATCAGATCTTGATCATGCTGCCTTCCAGGATGCCATTTTCTCTTGAGTTAGTGGAGAAAGGATAGAATATACTGAGGCACCAAGAATCTCCAAATTTCAACAGCATAGCCAGTCTATCTTTACACATGCAAAGTCTACTCTGATGGACCAATCATAGTGACTGACTCCTGATCTATGAGGTTTGATCTTGCTCTTTCTTCTCAATAGGCGGATTCCAGATTGTGGAGGATAAAGATAATGACAGGTCACACGGACTTTTCAGCACCTCATCATACAAGTTTTACATGGTTATTAATTTTAACAGTCTTTTGGCTGCATCTAGTCTCTTTGCTCCAATTATATGCACACAAAAAGATGAGACCAGCTACTAATAAGCAAGAATAATTCCTTCTAAACTACATCCTTCTAGAATTTTAGATACCCATTATCCACTTCATTGTTCTGAAGTATTTAAAAGGAGATTTCTATACAAGATCATTTAAAAGGTTCTAATGTCAGGGCATATTTGTGTATCTTTTCTGTTAGAAGTTCCAATTGCGGATAAATAGGCAACTCTTGGAGTAACAGTGGATTACTGGAGGGGAATAAATTTAAAGCAGTTCCTTGGCATTGGTTTATACAATGACTACTGAAAAGGTGATGGATGTTTATAAATGTGCACTTGCTACAATGATGAGTGAAAATGTTCCCTCTAGTAGAAGATTGGATAATATAGACTCTATATCTCTTTAATTTTTTTTTCCACCAATCCAGACCGCTCACTCCCCATAGCTTCCTTACACATTATGTGTTGATCATTTTGGCAACTACAATCAGCCACACAACCATTATATATTCTCAGGGAAGACTGAGCCCAGTCTCTGTAAAATCTTGCCTTGATAATTACAATTCCATCAATGTCCATGCATAACTTATATCTTATTAAAGGGAAAAAGTCATGAGGCAACAATTTAAAACTCTTTGTGACATTAGTTTTCTCTGTGACTAGTAAAAAAAAAAAGAAAGAAAGAAAAAAAAAGAAAAAAAAAAAGCCACAACAAATGGAGTGGCTTAAAAAACAGAATTACTTTCTTGTGGTTCTAAAGTCCAAAATCAAAGTGTCTCTGCTCCCTCTGAAAGCTCTGGGGAGACTCTGATTCTTTCTTCTCATACATTCAGGTGCCCCGGCCATGTCATGGCTTAAGGCTACATCACTCCAATCCCTGCCTCTGTGGTCCCATTGTCTTCTCCTCTTATGACTTCTCCCATGTGTGTCTCTTTAAGGACACATATTGAATTTGGGGCCCATTTGGATCATTTAAGATATATCCTTATCTCAAGAACCTTAAAACTTAATTTCATCTGCAAAGACTCTTTCTCCAAATCACAGGTCCCAGGATTTAGAATATGAGTGTACACATATCTGTTTGGAGGCAATTATTCAGATAACTAGAAAAAATATCTCAATAGTTCACAGACCAAGGACACTTCCAGAGGATTCATAGTAATGAATTCATGGTAATTGTCCTTATTTGAGACAGTGATGCCAATAATCAGCTGGTGAGCATTAATATAGGCATTTTCGTGTAAAATCTTCAGTATCCCTATTTAGTATCTTCAGTATCCCTATCCTCAGTATCCAGTATTCATTCTGATTCGCTAAGTATCTCTGTTGTGTCTGGTAAAAATTTTGAATTAGAGCCACACATTACATGTAACATTGGGGTGCATCTCCCCAATCTCTGCATCTATAGTCACTTTGCCTTTTCCTCTTCTGTCTTCTCTCATGTGTGTCTTTCAGGGCACTTACTAAATTTGGAGCCCACTTGTGCAACTTCATATATCTCCTCATCTCATGATCCTTAACTTAATACTATCTCAAAGACTCTTTCTCCAAATAAGATAATATCCACAGGTTCCATCGATTAAAATATATAACACATTTTGAATGTATTTTCAAATATATTTGAAAATTGAATATTATCCAAGTTATCCTCTCAATTCACTGTCTACTTTCTTTATTTCACGTTTTAGCCCAGGAAACTGAAAATAATATGTATGAATGAAATCAATGAGTTCTCTAGACATGTGGATCTTTTTTGGAAATTGTTAGCTCCAACAGACTAGAGAGAAGAAGAGATATATTCCCTTCATTCTAGAAATTATAGAGCTCGATGTCTCTTTGAGAGGCTCTGAACTGACTCAGTTTTTTGGCCCGTCAACTGTCCCTTGATACACAGCTCTTCTGTTCTCCAGGCACCTATGAAAACTTCCTGAATTAGCAAATTCGAGGACAGGGTACTTCATGAGTTTATGCTATTCACTGGAATCCTGCATGACCACTATGGTTACTCTACATCCCACACAAATGTAGCAAGACCCTGTTTCCAACTCTATATTACAGGACTTGAGTGTACAATTTTTTTTAAGAGTAATTCTAACGATAAAATAATATTGTCCAGATAGAAAGTTTTACAAAAACAGGAAAACAATTATATTTTCTTGGGAGATAATATAAATTAAAAATTTATGGTAAAACTTTGTGAACCAGAATCTTTTTTTAAAGACATACAAGTACATAAGTCAAAAGCCAATCTAAAGAGTATGTAGAATCAGTACCGAGGAAAGCAGATAGAGAGTAAAGTCAGAATGAAGCCCTGGTCTGAATAAAACTTTGTGCATAAACTGCTTGAACCTCCAAACTCAGTTCCTGCAGTTACGTGTCAGAATACTGAAAATGAATTGATTTCTAGCTCTCACTTTTGCATACCTGCCCACATTGATGAAGCAAGAGTCTAGAAAATTTCTGTACAGAATCTAGGAAGTCCTAGACACAAAAACATTCTAAGTACTTACAACTGGAATTCCTAAAAATAAACTATAAATATATATACATGTTTTATTCAACATTTATTCCACCAGGTAACCCTCCAGTAAAATCTAGCAATCTAGCATCCGGAAACACACACTCTCTTACACGAATACACACACAACATTGTCATTTAGATTTTTATTACTTGAATTTAAGAGTTAAAGTCAGAGATGTCAAATATTTGAAGAAAGGTTTTAATAGTTGAGGGACCAAAACAAAAAGGGCTGAGAGAATCAAGGGAATTGGAAGAAAAAGTTAATTTAAGGATCAAAGAAAAATTTTAACAATAAAGCAAGCAATAGTCTCAGAGTTAAGTGTTAAACATTCAACTATCATAGTATAATATATGAAAGGAAATTAAAAATTTTAAGAATATCCATTTATATTTTTACAATATAAAAAATAATATTTATAATATTTTTAGGAAGCATAATGAAAATAAAGGAACAGGAAATACTTCAAAGATATTTTTAAAATATAGAACATGATAGAATGTCCAATATTCAAATAATAGAAATTGCAAAATTAGAAAACAGAGATTTCAATGGAAAAAAAATCTTAAAGAGAATATAATAAAAACTCAATATTGAAAGATGAGATTTTAAGGATTGAAAGTACACACTAGTTACCAAGCACAATGAAAGAAAAGATGTTTACTTCAAAGATACATTATTAAAATTTCTGAAAAACAAGAAAGAGAGATTCTATGATTTTCTATGTGTGATTAGGGAAAACAAATAGATCATGTATAGAAATCAAGAATCAGATTTATAAGCAGCAACATTAAATGTCAGGAAAACATAAGAAATGCCATCAAAGTTATAAGAAAGGGACATTTGTGATTTAGAATTCCATATCTAAACTATCTATTCAATATGAACTTAGGAAAAACTTACTTTGTGACATAGATTCTCAAAATCTTACCTTCCTTATAACAAAGTTACTAGAGGGAGGAAACCTAAAAATCAACAGAATTGAGGAAATATGTTATAAAAAACATTTGGAAATGAAAGTAATGAGAGCCCTTATGTAACCACTTTAAAATAGGCTAGAGGAGACTCTTTCATGAATTAGATATTTATAAAAACTGAATGGAAGTAATAGACTACTCAGGCTTTCTAAATATTTAGAAAACATTTTTCCAAGTATTTTACATATCTTTTGCAGGATTTGAGGAAATTTTTAGAAAGAAACATAATAAAGTACCTACAAAAAGAAGATATTGTAAAGCCCCCCAAAATTTAAATTGCATAAGAAAGGTAAATTCTTGGACCAGCTCTGAAAAAATACAGTAGAACCCCTGTGGTCAACCACCTTCCTGAACCGACCATTTCCTTAAGTTGACCTGATTTTTGTAGAACAGACATGTGCCACATATACTCAGTAGAATATGATCTCAATATATTGACCACCTCTGCAATTTGTATTTTGACCACTTTTACTATGAAAACAATATTAATTTACCCTCCATAACTTCACATGTTGAACCCAGTCTATACCAGGGGGTAGAAGTTGTGGGCTTTTCCTTTTATTTGTCCTATTTTTTTCTGTAGTGTAAGTTCTTTTTTCATGTTTTATTATTACTATGTACTGGATTAGGCCTAACATACTTTTGTTTATCACACGTTGTAGAAGATTTTTCAACACAAAGGACTGGTCTGAATTATACGTACAACCTACAATTTCTGAAAAATTTTACAGTTAATCAAGGCATGATGGACCAAAGCAAAGAACAAAAAGTATTGACATGAAAGGAAAATGTTGATCTTTCCCATTTTCTGGAAAGCAGCAGCCAAAGAAAGATAGCAAAACATTTCAGTGTTAGCAAGACCACCATGAGCAACATCCAGAAATGTCTGTGTGAGAACTTGGACAGATGTGGTAAGGAAACCAGAGACCTACAGTAGAAAAGGAAGAAAACCCACTCGATGGAATCAATGAAGCAACATGAAGCTGGTTCAAACAAATGAGAATGGTTAACTTATTAATGCCCAAGTCGCTGGGCGATGATCAAAGACTTTGCTAAAATATTTGCATAGGAATTTGGGGTGACAGATTTACCAGCATCAAATGGTCAGCTCAAGAAATTTAAAGTGTGACATGAAAACTCCCAGAAAATCTTGTGCTGTGAATCCAATAAAGTTCTAGTGGAAGTTGTGGAAGAGTTCATCAAAAAATTCTTTGACTTTGCCAGAGCCCTCAACAATGACAACACCTTTAACACTGATGTGTGCAGACTTTTTTTCAAGGCCATGCCTGGCAGGAGCCTTGTGAAAGGTGACAAATGTGGAGTGGAAAATTTTCCAAAGAATTTTTACATGTCGGCTTTCTGCTAGCTTGCCTGAAGAGAACCTAAAGCCCTTGGTGAATCATAAATCACCTGAGCCATGTGCATTCAAAAACACAAAGCCCAAAAAATGGAGATCAAAAAATGTTCATTAAAGACTGGAGACCATTTGAGCAGTGGGTCAGGGATATCAATTGAGAAATGATGAAGAAGAAATGGTCTATTTTACTGACAGCAAACTACTGCCCTGGCCATCTGCAAATGAACCATCTCCCGAAAATGACGCTGAGATTTCTGCCCCCCATATCAAACCTCTTGACCAAGGCATTATCAAAACATTTAAAATTCACTACTGAACTCAGCTCCTGCAGTGAGTTACTACCTGCATTCAACTTGGGAAAGCAACTTCATCCTCCTTATCAGTCAATGCTTGGGATGCCGTCCTCTAGAATAATCCTTTTGTGGAATAAAGCTCAGCCAGAAAAAAATAGGTAAGTGTTTCAGAAAGTTGAATTTGTTACAACCCAAGAGCAGAACGTGTTGGCTCCATCAGACAGTCCATCTCCCATAGCAGAATTGAAAGTGTTGGATTTTAAAGGTTTCATAGCAATGGATGATGAGGTAGCAACCCATAAGGAGCCTGGCCCAGAAATAAGTTTCCAAGTGAGATTGAATGAAGTCAAGATCAGTGTAAAAGCACATGAAACAGTTAATGAAGTAGAAGAAGCAAGTGAGGATGACACATAAATTGCAAGGATCCCCCCAAAGAAGAGGATGTCAGGCATCTGATAATGCAGTTGAGTCTTTTGCTGTGAAAAAATGCCCAGATGTACTGAATGGTGTAGCCAGTGTGGAAAGTGTTTTTTCCACTTATATTTGTAATAAGAAAAAGAAACAAATATGGACTCTTTCCTTAGGAAGAATAATTAAACCACGACAAAACAGTAAATGTATTGATTTGTATGATATCGTATGTGTGATTTTACTGTATTTTGATTGTGCATCATTTGTATGATGTTCTCTAATAAAAGCTGTACCAAAAAGCAAAGTGCATGCATGTACCAGCAAAATACCCCTAGTTCCTTATGTTGACCACCTCTGTATGTTGACAGTTTGCTGTAGTCCCTTGGGGTTCTACTGTATTTACATATCCACATAAGTAATCCTAGATTACTGGTTTGATCAAGAATAGCAGAACAATAATATTCGTAGAAAAAGAAGACGTGGAGGGAGAATGTACTGTCATAGTAAATCAATAGGCAATGCTAAATTAATACATTATAAAATGGTCAAAATGTATGCATTTAGAAAAAGGGGGTGACCAGCAAAAGAAAAAAAATAGAAAAAGGAGGGTTGGGAGAAGCAAACAAGCAGATCTGGAAAGGAGAATGTGATTAAAACACAGCATCTTTAAAAATAACTTCTTAATACCATTTAATATTTGATAAGCAATCATTAATTTTAAAAATTTAAGAGAAAGTACTATGTTCAGGATGAATACCTGGCATAAAAATTATTTAGAAAGTCTATTAGTTAATATGTTAATTAAGGCAAGTCTCTTCATTGAATAACCAGTTACTAAATTCCTGTTACATATTTGCTATCATGCTAAGCTTTGTCAATGGACAAGTAATTGAAAAATGCATTACGGTCCTGTTGGTCTCAAAAAGAATCCTTTCCTCGCTTGTGGTTTCTTCATTCTATATCCATCTGTTGTTTATCTTACCTCAGGATCTGTTACTTTCCACTAGGGGAAAATATTTATCACTAAACAACATAAATTTCACACATAAAGAACAACTGCCACCTTGTCTTCAGAATATTTTTGTAGATTTGAAAGGTAGTGGATATTAATTGCCCCAGCAACCTGATATTAAAAAGAAAAACCTGTGGCTAAAATGACAGGATCAAAGGTACATAGCCAGTTTATCACTGAGAACTTTTGAGTATATAATGGAAAAATATGTTATTTATTTAGTACAAGAGTACAATCTTTGTTAGCATAACCTGTTATTTTAATATACAGTAATATTCTACTTAAGGTATATATAATTTTCAGAATTTGTCTCAGTAATAATAATATTTTGAAACACTAATTATCATGTGCCATTGTTCTAAGAGGTTTATGTAATCCATGTCATTTATGACATTGAAAAGGAACAGAGAATTAAAAAAAAAAAAACAACTCCTAATTGACACACCTTGCAATATTTGTTTGTTTCTGATTCTGTCCAAATGTTAATAACCATTATACTTTAAAATACCCCATTTTATGTTTTCATACATAAAATATTTCAATGTCCCTTAAAACAGTAAAAGTGTGAGATCAATATATAAAAGACTATTACTGAATTAAATGAAATATTTTCACACTATATTGTTGGACTATGGATAACAACATATAACAATATCATAACTACAAACACACTATTATTATAAACTGTTTGAAAAACTTACTGTGTTACATGCAAAAAAAGAAATTTTAATGAATTCATGGTAAAATACCACCCAGGAGGGATTAGTAATACAAAATAAAATACACTTGATGATGTGATAACCCTTAAACTGCCCAAAATATTTGCATTAAAAAGATCATTGAATTTCAAAAATACTTAATTCACTTCAAGCCAAAGAGATTATTACAAGACCCTGGCTCAACATCTCAACTTCATTACAGTAATTATGATATGTGAAATAATATAATCAAATACATAGTTACCAAGCCAAACTCACTTTCACAGCTTTAAAAAAAGGGTGTATGCTGTTACATAACTTTAAATTGATATTAGTTGATTATAAAATTTATGAGAGATACTTCCTTAAAATTCTCTCTCTTTTTCTCTTCTAAATGCCATTTATAATTCCTAAGTTTCTAATCTAAGTTAGGATACTTGTGTTATTATTTAATCATTATAAATTATGTACAGTCATATAGTTTATTTTTACAGGAGATAAGAAGACCCTACACCTTTAGAGAATCTCCCACGTATTTTAATTTTGATAATTATTTTTATTCCATGCTGTTAATCATAGTCTCCCTTTTGAAATATAAAATATATGAGGATGAATTCTGTACTATAAGTTATGGGCTACATATTGAAATACTCTAAATTGGTAGCTCACTGCTGACACACAACAGGTAATCAGCTCCATCATCTACTAACTGTGTCACCAAAGGTAGCTCTGAGTCTCAGTATAATTAGTGAAAATTTTTAAGAGCTAATAAATAGCATCTACAAGATAAGGTTATTATGAAGATTAAAATAAAATTTTATATAAAAGAAAAATACTAAAACAGTTCTTGATGCTAGTAGGTGTAATATGAGTATGTAGGTGCAAGTTTAATATTCTTAACTAGATTACCAAAAAGAACCAAAAATCGAATAGAAAGGTAGTATTTTATAACACTGGTTTTAGATACAGGACTCATAGTTTCTTTACATGCTTTGATTATGTAACACTAGCTCTAATACTGTAAAATTTTGAAGATATAATTTCACTTACCATTGCTAAAATTGTTTAAATTGTCATTCTACCCCCCAACAGGATCCTTTTCATGTTTAACCAGGTATCCATTTTGGATTTCATACCTAAATTAGAAATTAGAGGCATGGACATCAATGTGTTTTGCTTTTTCTCTTCAGTTTTATTTATGTACATATTCCCTTACTGAAGTCTCTTAATTAAATTTCTGAAGCTTTTGTTAATATTTATCCTTGTAATAATGGATTGTAATCCCTATGCCGAAGACACACCCACTTACAACATAAAGTCGGGATTAAAATCGGATGTTGCTATCAAATACGTTCTATGTCTCTGAAACTTCATATCTTTACAACAAATACAGCTAAATGTGAGTAAAAATACCAATATGAAATAAATGCATAAAATAGAACATATAGAAATATGAAAAATTACAAAATATTGTAAGTTCCAAGTTCATTCTCTTCCTTTATACTTCCCTATTCAAGTATCAGAAGGCTATATTTTCTGGAGTACTAATAGTACTCATAGCAGGCCAAGTGCTTATTGAATTGGCTCTGATTTTTAGATTCCTAGCTTGCTACTAGCTGTTGATGCTGCTGTAAGGACCTAATCTCCTCTTCTCTGTTGAGTCCCCTTGCTCAGTGCTGTACTGTCTCAGTTCATCTTCATAAAACAAGATTTCTTATCTTTACTGGGGACATAGCAAGCTCTTTGAAAAGCTCTTTCAATGCTGTAATTTCCTTCCACACTCCTGGTTCACCTCAACTTGAACGTATTGGTGGCTTACAATTCCACCTGCCAAAAAGATCCCCCTTGAGAAGAAAATATGGACAAAGAATAAGATGACTGAGCTTGGAAGTCTGAGGTTTAATAACCCATTCTCCAGCATTCCTGCCAGCAATGTTTCCTGCACATTCGATTAGGCTACAGTGCCCCTGACTTTCCGGGCCTCTTCATTTTGTTCTCTCTCTGTAGACTTGAATCTCATGTCAGCCTAGCCAAGTTATAATTCACATACAACACTGAAAAGGGAACAGAAGCTGGTCAGAAATAATTAATCATATGTGTTACTGTGGTTTGATGCGTCTCTTCCAAAACACAAATGTTGCCAAGATGATAGTCTTAAAAAAGTGACACCTTAAAGAAATAATTATGCCATGAGGGATCCTCCCTAGTGAATTGGGGGAGGCGCCCTTGTAAAAAGGCTTGACAGAGGGAGTTTGTCATTTTTGTTTTTCTGTCTTCTGTCATATTGAGGACATATTATTCTTCCTCCAAAGGCCTCAATATTCAAGACACCTTTATGAAAGCACACAACAAAACCTGATCTTAGAAATCCCTGCTCCCAGAACTATGAGACATTAACTTCTGTAAATTCCTCAGTCTGTAGTATTTTCTTACAGCAACACAAAAAACTAAGTCACCTCTATGGAGACTAAATCTCCTTTTGCCTGTATTCTGTATAGAAAATAGATTTTCTTTGTCCTCACAAAGGAAGCTGGACAGACACAAATGAATGAGGTTCAGCTTTTCTGATTTCTCGGAGATAAACACATAGAACTCCATATCTCTACCTCTCAAAACACTGCTCACCTTACAGGACAGAGCTCACATCATGTTGACTTAATCATCCTTTTCTGGAATCACCTATGAAAAATGATACTTTCTTCCTTTCCTCTCACATATCAAACAGTATCGTAGTAATTCTGACATCACTTATGAAGTATCACAATCATCAGCTTAAGCAACTTGCAAATGATGGCCAGGAAAATCATGCATTTGGGTCCAAATTTTTCAATGATCTATGCTTCATTTCAATACATTTATTCTATTGAAGCTTAGTTTATAACCACAAGATGAACATTAGTAAAAAGCAAATATTATCATTTCAGAGATTTATTCAAATATTCTCAAACTTCCTCATTTCTTAAAGAACAAAATGCAGGCCCCCTTTTTAGCATGGGACATGCCTAAAAATAGTTTCTAAGTATTCCATACAGTCCCCGCTCGGAGCCATCCAGACATGTTAATGGTAACAGATGATAAAGGCAGGGAAACCACAAGGAAAACAGAACAGTTTCTGCATTCCCTCTCTAAAGTCTGTTTGCATCTAAAATTATAGCCATTGTGCCATTCAAAAATTAGCTTGAACGTGACCTTTAACACAGGTAACATGTGATCCCCATCCTCAACCGACCTCCTGCCATTGTCTGATAATTACTGAAACTCCCTCCCACAGGTTAGAGGAGATACATGGATTTGAGTAGCCATTTCTTGATTTTTGAAGCAGGTTTTAGGTCAAATGTAGTTAATAGCTTCACCTTTCAAGATGACTTTTTTCACTCTTAGACTGAGTAACATGGCTGACCTTATTCATATAATAAAATGCCATTCTATCACATAAGCTTGCAAACATGCCAAAACAAGCTCATTAGCAAATAATGATGCCAAAAGAGTAACTTTTTAAATGTCAATAAATACATTTTACATCTTTCTGATAATCTGGAGAAAGTGAGCAGACAAGTAATTATCAGAGCTATGTCTTTCTCTGTAGATAAAGTTAGGGAAAAATCTGTGAAATTTAAAAGCCATATTTAAAACATAAATTACATCAATGATTCTTTTTCTCTCTCCTAATATGAAATATTTTTAATGAGATTCTAAACCTTAAGTGACCCATTTATACAAAACTCTGCTGCTAGATAATGAGAATGAAAGGGTGGTAAAAATTTCAGTAATATAATCTCTGATTTAAACCTTAACTGTGTCTTCAAATTACAATGGAAATACTTATTTTTACCCAAGTCTACACACACACACACACACACACACATTCTTTTTACCCAAGTATACACACACATACACACACACACACACACATTCAAGCCATTCAAATATGAACGGTGAATGAAAAAAAGTGACCATTGTTGAAAAGTCATCAGTTCTATATACCATCAACTTTGAAATGCATGCATTTTGGTCAAGTCTATGGTAAGTGCTGTCTATAGTTTATTGGAGCTGTATCCAATTCAATAAGTTTTACAATACCCACTAGGGGTCAATCATATTCTAGGTTATGGGAAAATATAAATGGTTAGTTCAAAAAGATTGCAATACTAAATGGTAATGCAATTATAAAATAATATAACTCAATGAGTATGTTATGCCTCCCTAAATGAGGTGATAGTTTAGAAGTATTTTAGTATTATTTGATTTTTTTTATTATAGATAAAAATATGCACCATAGATGTGGCCCGACCCACTACCCTCCGTCCACCCAAACCTCCGCCCTCCTGTCCCCTTCCTTAGTCCTTTCCCCATAGTCTTGTGGTATAGTTAGATTATAGCCTTTATGTGAAAGCTATAGTTTAGCTTCATAGTAGGGCTGAGTACATTGGATACTTTTTGTTCCATTCCTGGGATACTTTGCTAAGGAGAATATGTTCCAGCTCCATCCATGTAAACATGAAAGAGATAAAGTCTCCATCTTTCTTTAAGGCTGCATAGTATTCCATGGTATACATGTACCACAGTTTCCTAGTCCATTCATGGGTCGATGGGCACTTGGGCTTCTTCCATGACTTAGCAATTATGAATTGGGCTGCAATAAACATTCTAGTATAGATGTCTTTGTTATATTGTGAATTTTGGAGATGGAGATTAGAGAAAGCATTCCATGAAGAATGAACTTCATAGCATAA
>CAUYPK010010461.1:0-24303 GCA_963574355.1 Loris lydekkerianus
TCTCGCTGGGGTTAGATGGTATCTCAGGGTGGTTTGATTTGCATTTCTCTAATAAATAGGGATGATGAGCATTTTTTCATGTGTTTGTTAGCCATTAGTCTGTCTTCTTTAGAGAAGGTTCTATTCATGTCTCTTGCCCACTGATATACGGGATTGTTGGCTTTTTTCATATGGATTAATTTGAGTTCTCTATAGATCCTAGTTATCAAGCTTTTGTCTGATTTCAAAATATGCAAATATCCTTTCCCACTGTGTAGGTTGTCTATTTGCTTTGGTTGTTGTCTCCTTAGCTGTACAGAAGCTTTTCAGCTTAATTAAGTTCCATTTGTTTATTTTTGTTGTTGTTGCAATTGCCACAGCAGTCTTCTTCATGAAGTCTTTCCCCAGGCCAGTATCTTCCAGTGTTTTTCCTATGCTTTCAGGATTTTTATTGTTTCATGACTTAAATTTAAGTCCTTTATCCATCTTGAGTCAATTTTTGTGAGTGGATAAAGGTGTGGATCCAGTTTCAGTCTTTTACATGTGGATATCCAGTTCTCCCAGCACCATTCATTGAATAGGGAGTTTTTCCCCCAAGGTATGTTTTTATTTGGTTTATCAAAGATTAGGTGGTTATAAGATGTGTTCCTGGTTTTCTATTCAATTCCAAATGTCTATGTCTCTATTTTTATGTCAGTATCATGCTGTCTTGACCACTATGGCTTTGTAGTACAGACTAAAATCTGGTATGGTGATGCCCCAGCTTTATTATTTATTACTAAGAACTGCCTTAGCTGTACGGGTTTTTTTCTGATTCCATACAAAACGCAGAATCATTTTTTCCAAATCTTGAAAGTACGGTATTGGTACTTTAATACAAATGGCGTTGAATAGGTAGATTGCTTTGGGAAGCACAGACATTTTAACAATGTTGATTCTTCCCAGCCATGAGCATGGTGTGTTCTTCCATTTGTTAATATCCTCTGCTATTTCCTTTCTTAAGATTTCATAATTTTCTTTATAGAGGTCCTTCACCTCTTTTGTTAGGTATATTCCTAGGTATTTCATTTTCTTTGAACCTATGGTGAAGGGAGTTGTGTCCTTAATTAGCTTCTCATCTTCACTGTTATTGGTGTATACAAAGGCTACTGACTTGTGGACATTGATTTTATACCCTGAAACATTACTGTATTTTTTTGATGACTTCTAGGAGTCTTGTGGTTTAGTCTGTGGGGTTCTCTAAGTATAAGATCATACTGTCAGCAAAAAGGAAGAGTTTGACCTCCTCTGCTCCCGTTTGGATTCCCTTTATTTCCTTATCTTGCCTCATTGTATCAGCTAGAACTTCCAGCACTATGTTGAATAGTAATGGTGACAGAGGACAACCTTGTCAGTTCCAGTTCTAAGAGGAAAATCTTTCAGTTTTACTCCATTCAGTAAAATATTAGCTGTGGGTTTGTCATAGATAGCTTCCATCAGTTTGAGAAATGTGCCACCTATGCCTATACTCTTCAGTGTTCTAATTAGAAAAGGATGCTGTATTTTACTGAATGCTTTTTCTGCATTTATTGAGAGGATCATATGATCTTTGTTTTTGCTTCTGTTAATATGGTGGATAACGTTTATGGACTTGCATATGTTAAACCAGCCTTGCATCCCTGGGATGAAACCTACTTGATCATGATGTATGACTATTTTGATTGTAAGTTATAATCTATTGGCCAGGATTTTGTTGAGAATTTTTGCATCTATATTCATTAGTAAAATTGGTCTGAAATTCTTCTTTTTAGTTGGGTCTTTTTCTGGTTTTGGTATCAGGGTGATGTTTGCTTCATAGAACGTGTTGGGGAAGATTCATTCCTCCTCAATTTTTTGGAATAATTTCTGCAGTACGGGAATAACCTCTTCCTTGAAGGTTTGATAGAATTTCGGTGTGAAGCCATCTGGACCACGACATGTTTTTGTTGGAAGCTTTTTTATTGTTTCTTTAATATCAGTGCTTGAAATTGGTCTGTTCAGGAACTCTATTTCTTCCTGGCTAAGTCTAGGAAGAGGTTATGATTCCAAATATCGATCCATTTCCTTCACATTGTCAAATTTCTGGGCATAGAGTTTCTGGTAGTATTCAAAGATGATTTCTTGTATCTCTGTGGCATCTGTTGTTATTTCCCCTTTGTCATTTCTGATTGAGGTTACTAGAGATTTTACTTTTCTGTTTTTAGTTAGTCTGGACAAAAGTTTATCTATTTTATTTATTCTTTCAAAAAACCAACTCCTTGTTTCATTAATTTTCTGAATGATTCTTTTGCTTTCAATTTCATTGATCTCTGATTTGATTTTGGGTATTTCTTTTTTTCTGCTGGGTTTAGGCTTAGATTGTTCTTCTGTTTCAAATTCCTTAAGATGGCTTGCGAGTTTGTTGATGTGCTCTCTGGTTTTTGAGTGTAGACATCTAAAGCGATAAATTTTCCTCTCAAAACTGCTTTTGCAGTATCCCACAGGTTTTGTTAGCTTGTGTCATCACTGTTGTTATGCTCAAGGAAGTAAGTGATTTGCTGTTTTATTTTTTCCTGCACCCATCTGTCATTCAACAGAAGGTTGTTTGATTTCCATGCCTTTGTGTGGGATTGAACGTTTTTGTTGGAGTTGAGTTCCACCTTTAGTGCCTTGTGGTCTGAGAAGATACAAGGTAAAAGTTCAATTCTTTTGATTCTGTTGAGGTTTGTTTTGTGTCCTAGGATATGATCAATTTTGGAGAATATTCCATGGAGCAATGAGAAGAGTGTATATTCTTTATCTTTGGGATGGAGTGTTCTATATGCATCTATCAAGCACAGTTGATCTAGGGTCTCATTTAAGTCCCTTATATCTTTGTTTAATTTCTGTTTAGAGGATCTGTCCAGCTCTGTAAGAGGAGTGTTAAAGTCCCCTGTTATTACGGTATTATTGGATATCACATTGCTCAGACGAGTAAGGTCTGTTTCAAGAATCTAGGAGCATTTAAATTGGGTGCATAAATATTTAGAATTGAAACATCCTCGTATTTTTCCCTTGACCAATATAAATTGACTATCTTTGTCTTTTTAGACTTTAGTTGCTTTAAATCCACATGTATCTGAAAATAAGATTGCAACTCCTCTTTTCTTCTGAATGCCATTTACCTGAAAAATTATCTTCCAACCCTTAACGTGGAGTTTTAATTTGTCTTTTGAAGCTAGGTGCGTTTCCTGCAGACAGCAAATGGATGGCTTGTGTTTTTCAATCCAGTCAGCCAATCTATGCCTCTTCACTGGGGAATTAAAGCCATTAACATTTATTGAGATAATCGATAAGTGTGGTAGTATTCTATTCATCTTATTTTGTGAGAGTCCATTGCTTAGTTTTATCTTTTGCATTAGTGGAAGTCAGGTTCTGTCCTTTCATTGCTGAGTTCTTACTTTGCTATTGATCCATTGTGATGGTCAGTGTGTAGAACAGGTTGAAGTATTTCCTATAGAGCTGGTCTTATTGTGGCAAATTTCCTTAATGTTTGTGTACCAGTAAATGATTTGATTTCTGTGTCAATTGTAAAGCTTAGCTTAGCAGGATATAGAATTCTGGGCTGGAAATCGTTCTGCTTAAGTAGATTAAAGGTAGATGACCATTGTCTTCCTGCTTGGAAAGTTTCATTAGAGAAGTCTGCAGTCACCCTGATGGATTTGCCCCGTAGGTCAACTGACACTTACTCGTGGTAGCTTGAAGAACCTTTCCTTTTGTCTTGACTTTGGACAGGTTCATCACAATGTGTCTTGGGCAAGCTCAGTTAGAGTTGAGGCAACCTGGGGTCTGATATCCCTCTGAAAGGAGTGTGTCAGAATTTTTGGTGATATTTGGGAAATTTTCATTTATAGTATTCTCTAGCATGGCTTCCATTCCCCTGGAACATTTTTCTTCCCCTTCTAGGATACCTATAACTCGTACGTTTGAACACTTCATAAAGTCCCATAATTCTGTCAGTGAACGTTCTTTCTCTCTCTTCTTTTTTGCCTCTTTAACTATCTGAGTTATCTCAAGAGCTTTGTCCTCTACCTCTGAGATTCTTTCTTCTGCATGGTCTAACCTGTTGCTGATACTTTCTATTGCATCTTTAAGTTCCCTAATTGCTTCAGTTCCTTCAGCTCTGCTATATCCTTTCTATGTTCTTAATATTGTTCATCTCTTATTTTATTTTATTTTTGGATTTCCTTTTGGTTATTTTTTACTTTATCAGCAGTTTCCTTCATTGTTTCCATTATTTCCTTCATTGTTTTCATCATGTGTATTCTAAATTCCCTTTCTGTCATTTCTAACATTTCTTAGTAGGTGGAATCCTCTGCGGTAGCAACCTCATGGTCCCTGAGGTGGGGGGAGGATATTGCTCTGGACTGATTTTTCATGTTGCGAGAATTTTTCTGTTGATTCTTCCTCATGAGTGATTCCTTTTATCTGTTTCTTTGCCCTAATTTTCCTTTCACTTTCTCTTGCTCTTTAAGTTGCTGTGCCTCTGGGCTAGGGTTTTGATGAGTCCTTTTGGTACAGAACCAGAAGGATGAGAAGATTGAAGAGCAGCAAGGGAAAAAAAGAAAGAAAGAAAAGAAAAAAGAGAAAGGAGAGGGAGTGGGTAAAAGAGAATATTGACAAAAAGAAGAGAGGCACAGAAAGAGGGAGACAGAGGAATATAGTTATACAGGAGGGTACTTTGACCCAACCTCTGGGGGTGCCAGGTTGGGTGATTCCCTTGAGATCAGCAGCTCTTTGCTAACCTGTTCGGACACAGTACCCCACCTCCACCAAGTAGAGAAGAAAGACAAAAATGTTATAAATCAAACCAAAACAAGCAAATAGAAAACTTTACAGGATAAAATTGGGGGGAAAACCAAATAATAGGGGTAGAAACACTAGCAGAAATGAAGTTCTAATTGTTGAAAAAGGCAACAATAGGAAATTACATTTATACTAGAAAAATGAAGAAAGAAAAGAAAGAAAGAAAAAAGAAAAATCTATAGGGAAAATGTTGAAATTAAAAAATAAAACAACAAACAAACAAACAAACAACAACTACAAAAATCCAAACAAAGCAGTATATATATCCTGCTGAACATTGTCTGGGCAACAGGTCATCTTCTGAGGTATGAGATGTTAAACACAATGCTGATACACCTGTATGAGATGGAGACTGGAGGCCTCTGCTGATTTCTCAAACCCTGCAGGGTGGAGAGCCTAAATCTCTCTTCAGCCCTCTTAAAGGGCACTTTAAACTGCTAAACCTGGCTAAATAGAAGCTTTCCCAGGAAAGCGCTTGTTGCTGGGATCACTCCTGAAGTGGCTATCCACTTACCCAGTGTGCCAAAACAGTTCTCACTCTAAGGCTGTAAGGTGTCTCAGTCCCCACCTTTATGCTGCTCAGTCACCAGATTACTCTCCCAAGGTCTCCCGCCTGATCCTTGCTCTGCAACCCTGAGGGCAGAATTTGCCAGGGCACTTCTCCCACAATGGTTCCGTGTGGCCCACAGCTGAACACTATTAGCTCCGTCTGCTTCAGCGGCTCAGTCTGGGGCCCTAGACAACGCTTAAAGTCCTCCACACTCTTGCCTAAGTTCTCCCAAGGTAGTTCAACTGAGTGCCAAGTCCAAGAAAACCACAACAGTTCACAGGTAAGGCCTTTCCAGTTTGCAATCTCACTGCTGCTGTACTTACAGCTGGAGGCAGGATTAGAACACATGCAACCACTTGCCAGTTTTCCACTGCTTTTGTCCTCCTCATGGGGTCCAGAAGTCTCTCGCTGACTCCCTGTGTCCTCAAAGTGATGTTTATAGACGGATCCCACCAGCCAGAGATGCCTGGAGTCACTGTGCCCAGTTGCAAGGAAGCTGTTGCTCGGCTGCCATCTTGGATAATCTCTTATAATACTATTTTCATAGAATTAGGCTGGGTATGGTGGCTCACACCTGTAATCCCAGCACTTAGGAGGCCAAGGTGGGTGGATTGCTTGAGCTTAAATGTTTGAGACCAGCCTGAGCCAGAGCGAGACCTTATCTCTAAAAAATAGCCAGGCATTGTGGTGGGCACCTATAGTCCCAGCTACTCGGGAGGCTGAGGCCAGAGGATCACTTGAACCCAAGAGTTTAAGGTTGCTGTGAGCTAAGACACCATGGCAATTAACACTCTGTTTCAAAAAAAAAAAATTAAATTAAATTAAAAAATATATATATATGTGTATGTATGTATATAATTTTCATAGAATTGAAGTTTGGAATTATAAACATTTCTTCCTCAGTCACTCCCACATATAAGTCAGTAAGACAAGCCAACTTTTTTTTTTTCTTTTTTTTTAGAGACAGAGTTTCATTTTGTCGCCCTCAATAGAGGGCTGTGGCGTCACAGTTCACAGCAACCTCTAGTTCTTGGACTTAGGCGATTCTCTTGCCTCAGCTCCTGAGTAGCTGGGACTATCGGCACCCGCCACAATGCCAGCCTACTTTTTTTTGTTGTTGCAGTTTGGCCGGGGCTGGGTTCGAACCCGCCACCCTCAGTATATGGGGCCAACGCTCTAGCTACTGGGCCATAGGCACTGCCCAACAAGTCAACTTTTAAAAGCAAATAAAACAGGCCAGGTGCCTGTAATGCTAGTCCTCAGGAAGGCTGAGGTAGATGGATTGCTTGAGCTCAGGAATTTGGGACCAACCTGAGCAAGAGCGAGACCCTATCTCTACTAAAAATAGAAACACTAGCTGAGCATTGTGGTAGGAGCCTATAGTCCCAGCTACTTGCGAGGCTAAGGCAAGAGGATCACTTGAGCCCAAGAGTTTGAGGTTGCTGTGAGCTATGATACCATAGCATTCTTACTGAGGGTGACAAAGTGAGACGCTGTCTAAAAAATAATAAATAAATGAGATAAAATTAAGCGAATAAAGCTTAGTTCTTCTAGGGGCTTTGCATAAATAAAGATTTGGTGTCAATACTCACTGTGTTTTTTCCCAGAGATATGAGATAATTTTCTGATCATCTGAACTTTTGCTGCCATCCAAGGTTGTGCTGTCCACAGGAAGGATCAGCTCTTTATCTGGGCCTGCATCTGCTTGAGGAGGCTTGTTGTTTTCTGAAAGACAAAGATTTGAAAGTCATAAGCAGCCAGTCCAGGTGGGAAAAGGAGAGGAACCAATTTGGGACATATGATCTGGCAGCCATGGGCACTCTGCCTTTCAGCCCACAAAACTGTCAGATACTGTGCTAGGTCTGGTTATCATCTGGGGGCTCTCAATGAAGAATATAAACAAGACTGAAACAATTCTGAAAGAAACACAGTAGAAGGTAACAAAGTTATAATGCTGCACTAAATCTGAAATCTAATGCTGTAATAGTTCAAATGAAAGAGTTTGATAAGACAGGGTTTTCCTGAGGAGGGGAGTTTTAAGCAAGCCATTAAAGGACATGGCAGGGTTTGGAATGGAATCAGGATGTATGTACGTTTTATTTTTCTCTGCCACATTTTGGAAGAATAGTTGTCTTGGGCCACACATTAAATGCACAAAACACTACCAAACGCTTAGTAGCAAAAAGAAGTCCATGCATACTTTTCATGATATCAAAACCACAGATAAAGGCCAGGCATGGTGACTCACACTTGTAATCCTAGCAATCTGGGAGGCCGAGGCGGGCAGATTGCTTGAGCTCACAAGTTCAAGAACAGCTCTGAGCAAGAGCAAGAGCAAGAGCAAGACCCTGTCTCTAATAAAAATAGAAAAACTGAGGCAAGAAGATCTCTTGAGCCCAAGAGTTGGAGGTTGCTGTGAGCTATGATGATGCCATGGCACTCTACCCAGGGCTACAGGTTGAGACTCTGTCTCAAAGGAAAAAAAAATAGATAAGCAAAACAAGTCCTCACAAAATCAGCATGTGGCTAGAGGGCCACAGGTTGCACCCTCCTAGAATAGAGATTGTCTCCTAGGTCTCCTCAAAGGCACAATAACTATCAAGAGAAAGGCACCACCAGAGGCTGGGAAATACACTTTAGCTATTAAGAAAGAACAGAGGAGGGGACGACAGAAGTCGCCCAAGGCTCTGTGGACTGGTTCTACACTCATAAAGTCAGAACCCAAGGCTCCTCTCTGCCAGCCAATACAAGAGCCTGAACCACAGGGCTGAGCTTACCAGGCTGCACAATGACAGTCACTTGCGCGGTGGCCTGCTGTCCTATTGTGTCAGTCACTGTGAGTTCGTAGGTGTAGTCTCCTTCTTGCATTGCAGAGAGCTGCAGGATTGGTGTTCTAACACCCTACATACATAAACACAGACGGGGAAGAGTGGACTCCTAGAATCACATCATCACACAGTAATTCCAGTTTTCTGAATACTGGACTTTCATCTCCCAGTTCAGCAGAATTAGTGAATATTGAATGAGACATCATGAGACACATTGCAATAAGTTTCCCCCTTCAAAGGAACAATGCTTCCTGACACAGCAGCAGTTAGAATTAAAATAAAAATAAAGCCAGAGCTCTCAGAGGAGAAGGGAATATGGGAAAATGTGCAGAGATTACCAAGGTCAGTCTCTATGACCAAAACCAGAAAGGACACCATGAACATAGAATAAAATGACCCAGTTTTTAAAACACTAGTTAAAAAGATCCTATTCCTACCTAGGGTACAGAGTGATCCTACCCAAGTTGTCTCAATGAAACATAGAAGTAATTCAAGATACTCTATAACATCATGCTGTCTCCTTACGGGTTTGTACGTATTCTGCAACAACAGAAAACCCTAACACAGTACTTAAATTAAAGCCAGGTAAAACATGGACTTTAAGTCAGTCCTGAAATCTAGAAATGTAGAATCTTGAATATCAGAAGGAACATAATAAATAACTTAGGGCAAACTTCCAATGCAGGAACTTCATGTAGAGCAGTGGGCAACACAGGCAGCCTATGGACTGAAGCCAGCTTGCAGACATTTTGCTTGGCCTGTAGTGCCTTAAAAGCTGGAAATTTTCACAGCCAGGGCTTGTGGCATGTGCCTGTAGTGCCAGCTACAAGGGAGTGCCTGTAGTGCCAGCTACAAGGGAGGTTGAGGCAAGAGGATCACTTGAGCCCAAGAGTTTGAGGTTGCTGTGAGCTATGAAGCAACAGCACTCTACCGACGGGGACAAAGTGAGATTTTGTCTCAAAAATAAATAAATAAATAAATAAATAAATAAATAAATAAATAAAATCTGGATTATCAGGCGGCGCCTGTGGCTCAGTGAGTAGGGTGCCAGCCCATATACTGAGGGTGGCGGGTTCAAACCTGGCCCAGGCCAAACTGCAACAAAAAATAGCCGGGCGTTGTGGTGGGCACCTATAGTCCCAGCTACACAGGAGGCTGAGACAAGAGAATTGCCTAAGCTCAGGAGTTGGAGGTTGCTGTGAACCATGTGACGCCACAGCACTCTACCTAGGGCAATAAAGTGAGACTCTGTCTCCACAAAAAATAATAATAATAATAATAAATCTGGATTATCAAGCAATGTTGGGACCATACTTCATGTAGCAACAAAAAGCTGGACCTGAAGAGCACACCAGTCCTCTGGTCAGGGTTTAAGCTCTCTGGTTTAACATGGCTTCCATCCAACTTTCTTCAGTTATGCTACCTGCCTGGTGACAGATCTACAATCCCTTCTCAAATCTCTCCAGAGAGAAGATACTCACCAACTAGTCCGACAATCTATTCCAACCTGTAACAGAGCTAAAATTTAAACTCCTATAGCTTTTAAATAGTTTGACTCTCTGGAATCATCCAGAATAACTAACATTTCTTATCTACCTTTTGCTAACATGTTAATCAAAGGCCCCTAAAACCTTCTGGGTTTACATTTAAATGTTCTATGTAAAAATGTGACTTTAGTAATTAAAATGGAGTAGAGCTGGTGACCCTGTTCAGCAGCTCTGCTTCTGCTGGGCAAGAAAAGACAGGAACCTCCTACCTGCATCTCCACCACCTTCCCTTTGCTGCTTGGGCTGAGTGACCACTCATAGCTGGTGATACCGTGATCATCAGTGCTCTGGTTTCCAAAGAGGGTGATGGAGTTTTGGGGCAGGGTGATCACTTGGTTGGGGCCTGCGTTGGCGACAGGAGGGTAATCCACGGCTTTGTTCACGGTCAAGCTTGCAGTGGTAGAGTTGGTAGCTCCATCGGAATCTACCACAGTCAAGCTATCAGGGCAGAGAGAGGGATGCAGTCAGTGATGGGTTTAAGGAAGGAAGAATAAACACCAAAGAACTGAAAACCAAGGCTAGCTAATAAATACAAAGAGAGCAAGATTACCCATTCTTACACATTCTTATTGGGAAGGCAGAAAAGTGCTATTAGAAGCTAATATTAACTGAAGGTTCACATGCCAAGGTACTGTTCTGAGTGCTTTACGTCTCATTAAATCTTCACAACAGCTTCATATAGTATATCTTCACTTAACGCCTTACATATTGAGGAGAACAAGACAAAGAGGGGTAAAATAACTTGCCCAAGGTTAGACAGCTTGAAAGTATTGGCATCAGGTTCTGAATCCAGGCCCTACGTCTCCAGCACCCTTTTGCTCTGCTGCCTGTGTGCATCCATGGGCGGAGACCTTTATAAGCATTGTCTGTAGGCCCCTCATAACAACCACAGGGAAAAAGAATCACCACTTCCACTTCACAGGAGGCTTAGAGAGGCTAAGTAACATACCCAGGGCTACACAGTGAGCCAAGATGCAAGACCAGTGTTTTATTCCAGAGCTCAGAAAACAAGTCTTAAGTACTTCCTGGTACCTATTCTTGTGGAGTTTGAAGACACTACACTAAATAGAGCAAACCCTGTCGGTGGCAGGCTGTCCTCACATCATCCTGTTTCAGCTGTACATATATCATAAGAATGGACATCCTGGGCAGACAGCCTCTGGGACGAGCCAGGAGGGCTGGCTCCAGGAAGGCAGGAGCTTGAGATGAAAATGAAGTCTCCTACGCAACAGTCCCACAGTCTGTGCCAAGGAGACATAGGATTTTCAAGAGAAAAAATGTTCACTTGTAAGAGCAAGCTTTTACCTAAATGATGCCTTCCAGCTGAACAGCCTAAAGCTTCTCATGCCACCTTACAATGTGAGCATAAGCAAGCTAGGAGGTTTGGGATCCTTCCACTTTGCTGACAGGAACAGGGAAAGCACAGAAAAGACGTGCAGTCTGTTTAAATCTCACCACCAGCCACTGTCAGAGCCAGACATCTGTGGGGTTTTATCTCACAATCTCACCTTTACCTATGATATGAAGGAGATTTCTCATATTATAACCTTCAGAAAAAAGGCACAAAAACTTTAGATACACGTATGTGGAAAAAATCAGCAAATATCTGAAAAAGAAAAACTCACAGACGTTTTGTCTCTTTTCCTAGTTTCCCTGAGCTGTTTTTTACAAGTTTGGGGTGGTATTTTTTCAAATATATCTCACTGGTCTCCTCTGTCAAAACAAAAGCAAGTTATACACAGATGGCAAAATGGCAGCTGCCCATTACTCTGACTTTCACCTCAGACAGTCCCTGGCTGGCCTGTCGGGACCAAGGAAGCAAACAGCCATTAAAGGTAGGATAGAGGAAAAGGTGCGTGAATCTTACCAGATTAGCCCTTAATACTAAATCAAATCCAATCCCATCATACTGACTTAAAGAAAAAGTTGAGGCCCAGGAGTAAAGAATCACTCTTAATACCCTACTTCCCTAAGAAATGTAGGCCAACATTGTGGTTAAAATCTCAGACTCTGTTTGTGTGACCTTGGGCAAGTTACTTAATCTCTTTGTGCCAAAATTTCCTAATCTGTAAAATGAGAATAACTGTAATATGTATTGTATGAATTAGATGAGATACTGCAATCAAAGGCTCACAATAGTACTTAGCACAGTAAATGTTTAAGAAATATTAGCTATTACTGTCACTATTTTTAATAAGGATCAACCTGGCCCAAGCTAAATTCTATAAATGGAAAAATTCCTATATTAGGATTCTAAGATAAAAAAACAACTCAAATTGTTGTTTTAAACCAGCGAGAAGACTCCAATCTTGTTTTGGCAGCTAATTTTCATTCATTCTTGAACCAATGGAGTGCTGTAAATAAGAACTTGCATATCGATTTAAATGGTATGTGTGTTGTGCTAGGATACTCCAGCATCATCTACAACATGATTAATCTCAGATCCATGGGAACACAAACATATACAAATAAACTGTCACACAATGGTAGGTGCCACAGAGAGGCAAGTGCAGAGTCATATTCTCTCCTCTCAGGAGGGATCTCTGAGAGACTCGTAGAAATGGAGCAGGTCCTTAGGATGGGCAGAATTCAACAGACTGAGAAGGGCATTCAAGGAAGCAGAAACAAAATACCGTATATACTCGAGTATAAGCCGAGTTTTTTTGGCACAAATTAAAAACTTGGCTTATACTCGAGTATATATGGTACATATGGATCAAGTAAAGGAGTAAAAGAGAATGAGCCCTGACATGGGGATTAGAAAATCTGCATTCCAGTTGCAGCTGTGAGACCTCGGAGAAGTCTCCTTTTTTCTCAGTGTAAAGTGAGGACAGAATCATCTGCATATGATGTTTACATGATGCTCATGTGCAAGGCTTTGTAGCACACAAGGAACTGTGCAAACTGAGGACTGCTCTAGAGTCAGAGCCTAATCACATTACTAATCACATCTAGAATGCCAACGCTAGTTCCCAAAGATATTTTTTTCCTCAAGAAAGAGCCTACAAATCATATTCAAACATCAAACACACCACTAGTCAATGGTAAAGATTTGGAGGTATCGTAAGTTGAGAAAGCATTTTCCAAAGGGAACAGACAAAATGGGAGTAAGTTCCTTACAGATTTTCCCTGAGAAAAGGCAAAGGAAGATGGCTGTTTTCACTTAATGACAGAAATCCTAAAATATGTTTAAAGCTCTGCCAGATAAGGCTTCGAGAATGATTAACTGTGGCAAATTCTGATCTACTATGCAAGGACATTTGCCCTAAAAAGTTGCCATTGCTATAATAACAATCACCAGAGAGAATCAAAGACCATGTTATCAACCAGCTCCACAGTGAATCTGGTGTTTGCTAGAGTCACTGCTGTAAGAATGTAAGACCCATGAGAGAGGGGGAAATGGCCTAAAGAAGCTGAATCCTGGGGCAGCGCCTATGGCTCAAAGGGGTAGGGTGCTGGCCCCATATGCTGGAGGTGGCGGGTTCAAACCCAGCCTCAGCCAAAACAGTAAAAAAAAAAAAAAGCTGAATCCTAATTTACCTGAAAGTGTAGTTTCCCGGGACGAGCTTACTTAGTTTTAATATGGCTGTATCTTCAGAAATCTTCTCTTCTCTCAGAGGCCCCTTCAGTTCCTCCCAGTGGTACTGGACGATTTTATCATCATCAGTGCTTTCTTGACCATAAAGACACATCAGTTACAACGTGATAAACGTAGAGTCTCAGTACTTATCCAGTTTACACAAACCAGGGCAACTACCCAGAGCTTTGGAGCTAGGAAAACTTCAGGAAATTACAGACTGTCTCTCTAGAGTGTTTCTTCCCTAGGAATATTGGGCCATTCTGCCTCTCTATGAGTATTCCACTGCACAGTTTTCCAAGGACTCCAACCAGGAAACCTCTGGTTAGAATGCTACTGTATGAAAAAAGGTAAACACATGAAAAAATACTCAACCTTACCTAAAAGTTATGCAAATTAAAATTACACTTCACATACCGTTTTTTAAATTATGAGTTAATATGAGGGTACAACAAATGAGGTTACATAATTTGCATTTGTAAGGTAAAGTCCAAAGTCTGAGTTGTAGTTTAGTCCTTCGCTCAGGAAGTGTGCCATATACCCCTACATTGTACCTGATAGGTGGGAACTAATCAAGCCCCACCCCTCACCACCACCCCCACCAAGATGGCATTTTTTTAACCTATCAGATCAGTAAAGACCAAAGTTTCATAACACATTATACTGGTAAAGGTGTAGAGAAAGAGGTCCTCTCTCATTAGTCATGGTAGAAGCATAAATTGATACAGGCTTTATAATTAGAGTAATTTGGCAAGATTTGTCTTACCTCCTGCAGTTCTTTTAGGAATTTACCATACAGATATATTTATACATGTTAAACATCATTTTTACAAGATTATTCATAGTAACGTTATTTGTAATAGGAAAAGAAAGAATTAACCTAAAAGGTCATTAATAGAGACTGATTGAAAATAAGTATGAATTCTGGAGGGAGGGTGATGGGTTGGGCCACATCTATGGTGCATATTTTTATCTATAATAAAAAAAAAAAAAGAAAAAGAAAAAGAAAATAAGTATGAATTCCTATGATAAAAATCATACATTCATATAACTGAATGCTATATAATCATTAAAAAAAAGAATGAATAAGCAGTTTATATACTGATTCAGAAAAATTCCCAACAGAAAAAAAGCATTTTACATAACAGTGTGTATGCTTTCACTGTGTAAATAAGGGGATAAAGACCACATATTTTCTTATAGGTATAGAGTATCTCCAAAAGTGCACACAAAATAATAACATCATTGGTTATCTGGAGGAGAACTGGACAGCTGGGAGACAGGGATAGCACAGCTCTTCTCACTGCATTCCTCTACATATTGCTTAAGTTTGACCTATTCCAAACTATCCATAAAACAGTACTGTGTTTTATGTACCATTCTCCATCACAAGTGCTTCTTCCTGTTCTCTCTCTTCCCTCATGGCTTGCTATTCTCTTAGCCTCCACTTTCTGCCAGAGTCATCAACATAAAATGCTTAACCTTGCTCTCAAGTCCTCTGCTAAAGCAGCGACTGCCTCTGCTAAAATCCACTATCAGTATCAAGACCGTCAGGGTAATGGGGCCTTAATGAGTCTCAAAAGAAACTAAGCAAATACCAAGAGGTCAAGTCTGAAACCTCCTACTCATTAGGTGACCCTACTCTGCAAAGTGAAATGATACACAGCCCCGGGGAGGGTGTGGAGCGCATGCCATGGGTCTCTCAAGGAGGGGGCTGGTACAAATCTTCTTAGCCAGTGACCCAGGCTGGGAAAAGCTCCTCAGTCAGGCCTCACTGTTACTTATCTTCCTGTGACAGGAAAGTACTTTGTTTCCATAACTGAAAAAGGCAACTCCATCTAAGCAAATTTGAAAACCAGTGAGTTTCAACTAAAATAATGCTAAACACATGCATAATCCCACTTTTTGACCACCTCAGAACAGAACTACTACTTCAGACAAGCTCCATGGGGATTTTAAGTAGGGCCTGCTGGTTTGTTACTTCTTAATCAGCTGCCTCAGATAGTTGGTCCCCCCATAACATGGACAAGATGACTGGCCTAGATAGAATGCAGACATGGCTGGCCCCAAATCCCCCATTAGAGTTTTCTACCAGAGTTCACAGTGAATGTTCTTCTAAAACAGCATGCTTAGGCAAGTACTCACGGCTGCCATCAATGACTGTAGAAGTAGTTGGCAGAGAAATCTCTTGGAACTGAGGTGACACAATAGCAACGGGAGGTTGATTCTTACGAGGTTCTGCCAAGAAAGTGACCCAGAAGAAATTGGAAGAGGGGCTTAATAAATCATAGGAGGAATATAAATCAGTTTCTATTACATAATTGATGGCTGAAACATCACCACATGGGAAACTCACAAGGCTATCATTTCCAACATAAGACAGCTGGGAGTAAACAAGCTTCACATTCCTCCTAAGACTGCGTGTCCTCAGCAAATGCTTGTGTATTACCTTGTTGGTGAAAAGTACTACAGCAGCAAGTGACTGCTTTCAGGTAAGCCCAGCTAGAGATGGACAACAAACAAGCTTTATGCAATAAAGGTCTTGGTAAACAACCTTCCCTTGGCTTGGATCATGCTGAAAAGATGGAATCACTGGGTGTGATGTGACTATGGCTGAGGAATGGGAAGGGCTCAAACCACTCTGGCTTACCCTAATGACACTATGGTGTAAACCCAGTGACCTTTTCTTTGAGAAATGATCAAATAGTTTTGATGCTGATCACATTTTTAAGAAGGTGAAAAGATAATCTTTACTACAAAGTTCAAGGAACGAAAAGAAAACCTATTACTAATAAAGACAGAAAACAGTATTAAGAATTTGTGCAAAGGGTGACACCTGTAGTTTAGTGGGTAGGGTGCCGGCCACATAAACTGAGGCTGGCAGAGTTGAACACAGCCCAGGCCAGCTAAAAAACAACAATGACAACTGCAACAACAACAAAAAAAGCCAGGTGTTGTGACAGGCACCTGTAGTCCCAGCTACCTAGGAGGCTAAGGCAAGAGAACTGCTTAAGCCCAAGAGTTTGCAGTTGCTATGAGCTGCGATGCCACAGCACTCTACCCAGGGCGACAGCTTGAGATTCTGTCTCAGCACCCATAGCACAGTGGTTATGGCGCCAGCCACAAACACCGAGGGTGGAGGGTTTGAATCTGGCCTGGGCCAGCTGAACAACTGCTGCAATAACAATAAAAAAATAGCTGGACGTTGTGACGGGCGCCTGTAGTCCCAGCTACTTGGGAGGCTGATGCAAAAGAATCGCTTAAGCCCAGGAGTTTGAAGTTGCCGTAAACTGGGACACCATGGCACTCTACCGAGGGTGACATAGTGAGAATCTGTCTAAAAAAAAAAAAAATTTGTGCCAAGCTGGGTGTGGCAGCTCACATCAGTAATCCCAGCATTTTGGGAGGCCAAGGCAAGAGGATTGTTTGAGATCAGGGGTTCAAGATCAGCCTGGACAACACATCAACACAACATACCCTCTATCCACAATTTTTTTTTTTAATTAACAGGGCATAGTGGTGTGCACCTATAGTCCTGGCTACTCAGCAGGCTGAGGCAGGAGGATCACTTTGCCCAGGAGTTCAAGGTTACAGTGGGCTATGATAATGCCACTGCATTCCATTGAGACCCTGTCTCTAAAAAAAAGGAAAGAATTTGTACCAGCGTATGTGTTACTCTCAAATTTCTCTCAAAGATGCCTTGATATTGCACTATGATCCACCACCCGTGGCTCATTTAATAAGAATGATAGGATTTTGCTTCCAAGGTAAAAGAGACTAGTAGGGGCCAGTGCCTGTGGCTCAGTGTGTGGGGTGCCGGCCCCATGTACTGAGGGTGGCAGATTCAAATCCGGCCCCGGCCAAACTGCAACAAAAAAATAGCCGGGCATTGTGGCGGGCATCTGTAGTCTCAACTACTCAGGAGGCTGAGGCAAGAGAATCACCTAAGCCCAGGAGTTGGAGGTTGCTGTGAGCTGAAACGCCATAGCACTCTACCAAGGGCAATAAAGTAAGACTCTGTCTCTACAAAAAAAAAAAAAAAAAAAAGGAGACTAGAAGGGTAAAACTGAGGAACTCTGTACAAAGGCCCCCATTTCTGGAAAGAGAGCAGAAAGAGCTGGTCACTTGGCTGGTTCTCCTGCGTGCTTCTCCTAGGCTCCTGGCTTCCTGGTGTCTGTTAATTACAACACATGGTCCTCTCAGCACGGCCCCTTGGAGAAATCATTCTCTGCTAGACAAGCTATTGCTCAGGCCATGCCATACTGCACTGTGGGCCATGTGCCCAATTCACCGTTCCAACTAGAACAAAGTCTGTATTTTGCTACTACAACGTTTACTACATGGAACTAGGAATTGCCCAATAAATACATTACAAGAACAGGAATTAAAAACCTCAAAGTTAAATCTTCATTTCCTCAGGAGTCCTGCAGTGGAAGCAGTGGAGACACAGTCAGTGCTGGAAACACATACCTGGCTTGACTGTCACGTTCACATAGCCTTCCCCATGGGCATTTTGACCCTCTACAATCACTTTGAATTCATACAGTCCTGGAGTCAGCTGCAGAAGTGAGAGAGGATCTATTAGACAACTACAAAGAGAAGCAATTACACTGAGATAACATATATACCTGAACTTACACGTGCTAAATTTTTCTTTTTTCTTTTTTTTTTTTTTTTTTGAGACAGAGTCTCACTATGTCACCCTTGGTAGAGTGCCATGGCATCACAGCTCACGGCAACCTCAAACTCTTGGGCTTAAGTGATTCTCTTGCCTCAGCCTCCCAAGTAGCTGGGACTACAGGCGCCTGCCACAAAGCCTGCCTATTTTTTTGTTGCAGTTATCATTGTTGCTTAGCAGGCCTGGCCCGGTTTGAACCCACCAGCCCGGTGTATGTGGCCAGTGCCCTCCCCACTGAGCTATGGACGCCACCCTTTCATTCTTTTCTTGTTCTTATTTTTTTTTTGAAACAGAATCTCATTATGTTGCCCTGGATAGAGTGCTGTGGCGTCATAGCTCACAGCAATCTCAAACTCCTGGGCTCAAGTCATTCTCTGGTCTCAGCCTCCCAAGTAGCTGGGATTACAGATGCCCTCCACAGCACCCTATTTTTAGAGACAGGGTCTTGCTCCTGCTCAGGCTGGTCTTGAATCTGTAAGCTCAAGCAATCTGCCCACCTCAGCCTCCCATAGTGCTTGGATTACAGGTGTGAACCACTGCTCCCAACTTTCTTTTCTTGTTCTGTTCCTTTCTTCTTTTTTTTTTTCTTTTTTTTTTTTTTAGAGACAGTCTCTCTTTTTTTTTTTTTAATTAACAGGGCATTTTATCACCCTTGGTAGAGTGCTGTGACATCACAGCTCACAGCAACCTCCAGCTCTTGGGCTTAAGCGATTCTCTTGCATCAGCCTCCCAAGTAGCTTGGACTACAGGCACCCACCACAATGGCTGGCTATATTTTTTGTTGCAGTTTGTCCGGGGCCAGTTCAAACCCGCCACTCTTGGTATATGGGGCCCGCGCCCTACCCACTGAACCACAGGAGGCACCCTCTTGTTCTGTTTCTAACGTGGAAAAAGTAAACTAGCTGAAGAGATAAAACAATAAATTAAACTAAAAAAAAATCTCATGTTTTAATGTGAATCTTATTACTAGCTGACTCTAGAACAACAGATGGGATTTTAATATCTCAGTACTCCCATTTTCTTTTCAGAAGAACATTAAGGGCCCAACCATCCTACTTCAAAGTTATGAAATTAAGATAATCAACTCTTCAAAGAAAAACATTTTGTAAGATACTAAATAGCTCCCAAATATCTGAATATTTTTCCCTCCTGATTTTTACTAACTGTATAAACATAATGGAAAAAAAACCAAAACAATAAAATCACCCACCATCTTACTATCTTAACACATCAACTCATCATATTTCTCTATTTCCTTCCAATCTTTGGCCACATACAAAAATATAGTTTTATACAGTTCATTTGTGACAAATATTTACTGAGACCCAATCATTGTCCTAGGCATGGGGTTTAGAGATGAGTAAGGTAAAATCTCTACTTTCAAGGAGCTCATATTTCAATGATATTCAGGGTCTAGCTAAAATCAAGGTATCAACCTTTTTATTGCTTTTTCTTCCATTCATTTAGTATGAACACTTCCCCGAGCATGGTAAGGCCCCCTTTTTTTTTTTTCATTATTATTTCAGGTTAATGTGAGGGTACAAACAACCAGGTCAAAATATTTGATTTTGTTATGTAGAGTCCCTCTGTGGTTATGTCCCACACTCAAAAGGTGTGCCAAACACCCCCACACCGTGCCCATTCAGTGGGAGCACCCCACCTCCTCCTCCTCTCTCATTACCCCATATCCCAACTTGAATTAAAATGAGGTTTTTCTCCTGTGTGGGCATGCATTAGAATCTAATCTAATTAGATCATCTATTGGCTTCAGGTTTAGTCTTTTTTTTTTTTTTTTTTTTTTTTTGCAATTTTTGGCTGGGGCCAGGTTTGAACCCGCCACCTCAACATATGGGGCCAGCCCTACTCCTTCGAGCCACAGGTGCCGCCCCCAGGTGTAGTCTTTTAATATATTTTTAAATATTTATTTTAATGACTACAGAATAGGACATGAAAATATGTGTAATAATTCACATAAGCATTTGATATTATACATACCTGGGTTATTTCCAAATTTTCACCATATTATGATTAATGCTATAATGAACATCTTCCAGGCAACTGAATTTTTTTTTCTTCCTTCTGAATTATCTTCTTTGAGTAAATACCAATTGATGGCAAGTAAGTATTTTTGACCACTTCCTCCTGGTAAAGCCCTCCTTCCTTGGCTTTCTCTGTCTTTCCTTTCCTTCAGTTTCCTCTATCTTCCATCCTTAATTGATAGTGTTCTCTGGGATTGCAACCTCAGCCTGCTTATTTCCCCCCTCTGCCCACTCTCCCCGGTTGATTTTATCTATTACTGTGGCTTCAATTATCATCTATTTGAGGTTGATGTGCAAATTTATCTCCCTAGCCTAGACTTGTCTTCTGATCTCTAGTCCCTCTCCCCCTAGCTACTAACTGGACACAACTCAATGCAAATGTCTCACAGGTTCTTCAAATTCACTCTGTCCAAAAAGGAATTACTCATCTACAAATCTGCCCAAACCTATTTCTCTTTCCAGGTATCTAAACCAAAAAGCTAGATTTATCCTAGACTTCTCTTCCCCAATGTGCCCACTCAGTTCACTGATCATCAAATTTTACCATATTGACCTCTATATTTTTCTCAAATTCACTCACTTTTCTCCATCTACACTGCCCTCACCTTATTCTTTAACCATTCATTGTAGCACAATTATTGAAAGCATGGGCCTGAGAGCCAGAAAGCTCCAGTTCAGACCTACCATTTATTAGATTTGTGACCCTTGGGCAAATCACTTTGTTTCTCCAATTTTTAGTTTTGTCATTAGTAAAAGAGACAGTGATACCTGCATCTTGGGGTTGTTAATAAATAATACAAATAAATAACTGTATAAAACAATTAGCATTGTGTCTGGCACATGTTATAGCTCAATGGGTGGTTTTTAATTTTTATTTTATTTATTTAGTTTTTTTACTCAAGCTACTATCATTTTGCATCTAAAGTTTTCAAAAGATTCCTCATTGGTGTCCCAGCAATCTGAACATTTCTGCTGCTTAAAACCCTTAAAACCCTTGAAAGACTCCCTATTCCCTCTGGATAAAAGTAAAAATCCTTAATCTGGCACAAGAGACTCTGCTCAATTTGGCCCTGGCATCTTTCCAACTTACTTGTGCCACTGCTTTTCTCATCCCTTAGAGTCCAGTCAGGCTGAACCACATGTGATTCCCTTTTCCTCACTTATTCTCTCTCATTTTGTCCCAGGTGCCAAACCTGGACATGTTGCTTCCTCTGCTTAGAGTACTATCCCTCCATCCTTTACCCACTAAGTCATTCACCTTTTATGACCCAACTAGGCAAACTCTAAGTAATCTACTTTGACTCCCCAGGGCTTCAATGACCCCGTGTACTAACCTACTGCACCACGTGTTATAATAAGCTGCTTCTTGTCATTATTACCTACTAGACTTTATTGTCCTTAAACATTAAGAGTATGGTTAATTCACTGGTAAATTCCAATGCCTGCCACATAACTAGTGTACAGTAAATAGTTATTCAATGGATGAATGAATGAGATTGCTGGGTCAAAGAATGCAAACGTTTTTATGGCTGTTAATAACTACATTAAATCCCAAAAGGACTCAGCCACTGTACAAAGGCATGTGGCCACAAATAACCTAGCTCATCTCCCTAGTGCTAAAATCCTTATGTTACACTAAAAAGCTGTTTAGTGTATATTTTCAGCTATCACTGCCATGCTGGTACAGTCTTCCTACCATAAATGAAAATTTGAGAATCATACACTAACAAATACTGGATGTCAGCCAGCCAGACTTTTGGAGGATTCATTTCTGAAAGGCTGTTCCCAACTTAAATGTGACAAAAAAATTCTATATTATTCATTTTAGAAAATAATCAACTTCCTGCAAGTGAAAGGCAAATTCACCTTGGACAGTTTGAGGATCTGGGAATGTTTCCCTTCCATCTCTCCACTGTAGTCTTTAGGATGAGTAATCAGCTGCCAGTCGTAGGTGTAGGTTTCTCCTATAGAAGGGCAGTTACAAAAATCATGAAAACACACACCTACACACACAAAAAGACAGCCGCATAGCCTGCCGATAACGAATCTCTTCTAAATCTTGATAAGGCCTTAGTTTTCAAGATTTCACCCCAAAGTCTGCAGGGAAACCAAACCATCTGCTACAAGAAATAGTGGCTTCTGCTGACTCAGCTATAAGTCAGAGCTTCTTCCAACTTTCTCTCAACAATGCTCCCTCCTGCCACATAACCCTCCCTAAAAAATACCACGTTGCTCTTGGGGTGATATGCCACTGAAAATACATACCCTACCAACCATTATAGATGAACTCATTGGAAACAAAGGCCATTTTCTTACAAAACTTCTTTTGCAACAAAGAACAGCAATGACTTCTAAATAACATGGTTCAAAAATAGCTTCTTACAGAGTGCTAACAATGCTCCTCTCACTGAGGTCATCACACCCTGGTGAGTTAAAAGAGCTCCTTCATTCCTGCTGAGCTAAAGAACATGCTGCAAAAGATGGTAGGGGATGGCCCATTTAAAACAGGCCCCACTGAAATTAATTAAGATCAAATGAATCACTAAATGGTCCTCATTTGCAGCTCGGACTGTATCACTAGGTAGGGCAAGGGTAGAATCCTATTATCGAAATGGAATCCCCTTCCCAGTAAAAGTGGTCTTAAATTTTTTAGAACAAAATGTGTCTCTCGCTAGAAAAGGGTGGGATTTGGTAGAAAGGTTTAGTTTCAATTACTATTCAAAAGTAAAAAAGAGGCTGGGTGTGTGGCTCACATCTGTAATTCTAGGACTCTGGGAGGCTGAAGCAGGAGGATTGCTTGAAGTCAGGAGTTCAAGACCAGACTGAGGAAAAGCAAAACCATCTCTATTAAAAAACAGAAAAATTAGTGGGGCATTGTGGTACACACCTGTAATCCCAACTACTTGAGAGGGGGAGGTAAGAGGACGGATTGAGCCCAAGAGTTTCCTGTGAGCTAGGCTAAGATTATGGCACTCTTGTTGGGCAACAGGATAAGACTGTGTCTCAAGAAAGGAAAGGAAGGGAAGGGGAGGGGAGGGGAGGGAGGAAAGGAAGGGAAGGGAAGGGAGGAAAGGAAGGAAAGGAAGGAAAGGAAGGAAAGGAAGGAAAGGAAGGAAAGGAAAGAAAGGAAAGAAAGGAAAGAAAGAAAGAAAGAAAGAAAGAAAAGGAAACTCAAATGCTTAGGAGAGAGCCGTCTTTTCTTCTTATCTGATGAGTTCAAATGTTAAAGTTAATACATGGTACCTAATTCCAAGTTATCCTTCATCTGAAGGCCAGATTTTATTTTGTAAGCCTGGGACACAAGATCTTCCTTCTTTACATTTCTGTTTCCAAAACATTAAAAAATAATGAAAAATCAAAAGATCTTCCTTCCTTCCCCTAAACCAGCCAGCTGTACCTGGTGACAGCTCTCACAAACATGTAGACTAAGAGTAGGCAGAAGTTAGGGGAAGAGCAGTACAGAAAGCAAAAGGAATTTTCTTCTAATTATAGTTGGAAATTTTCTTCCACAAAGAAAACAGACTCACAATAGTTTAAGAACTGACAATTTTATAATTGGGCTAACAAATACAAATTTCAAAATAAGGACCGTATTCCTAGACGAGCAAAGCAATTATGCCTCCGGACAGAAATCTGGTGGAGAATAGGTCTGTCCCAATGCTGGCTGCAGGCATTCAGGGCAGTGGTTCTGAGAGGGAACCTCCAAACCCTCAAGCACCAGTTCTCAACCTGTGGGTTGCAACCCACAGGAACTGTATTAAAGGGCCACGGCATTAGGAAGGTTGAGAACCACAGCCCTAGAGGATTCTGCTGGGCTGCCACAGGTGGGGAAGGTGGGGGTGAAAAACATGCAGACTTGGTCCTGATCTTTGCCCCCAACCTTTGAAAGTTTGTAACCATCTACCTCCTATATCTGATAAGGGCTGGAGGACTTGGGGAAAGCAGAGTTGAAAAGAATCTGTTTCTGAACAGATGTGTTTTAGAATACTGACGTGCATGATGACAGTAACTCATAGAAATGTACACACAGGGTGGCGCCTGTGGCTCAGTGAGTAGGGCGCCGGCCCCATATACCGAGGGTGGCAGGTTCAAACCCAGCCCCGGCCGAACTGCAACAAAAATATAGCCGGGCATTGTGGCGGGCGCCTGTAGTCCCAGCTGCTCGGGAGGCTGAGGCAGGAGAATCGCGGAAGCCCAAGAGCTGGAGGTTGCTGTGAGTCCTGTGACATCACGGCACTCCACCGAGGGCAGTAAAATGAGACT